>WBNM01008869.1:31888-102519 GCA_013399055.1 Ramphastos sulfuratus | reverse complement strand
CTCCAACACCTCCATGTCTTTCCATTTGCTGCTGTGCTTGTATCACACCAAGCTGGCATGCTGGGGTGGTTGCAGTTCTTTCCTCATCAGTGCTTAGCAGGTGCATCTAAAAGATCCTTCTATGGACTGAGGTTACTACTTTATTTAGCAACATGATCAATAGCCTCTTGGCATGCAGCCTCTATTTTTTCAAGACATCTATTTGCAAGGGAACAGTATTACCTTGCTGCTGTTCAAACTGACTCAGCGTGCTATGTTTGTCCTATGTACAGAATTACTTGCCACCAATGTCTGAGCGCACCTGCGTCACTCTTCTCAATGCCTATTTTGGGGGCCATGTTCTTTCACAAGTCTTCTTGGTCCAGAACATAGATCATTTGTATGCCTGGCCATGGCATTATGCTACACTTGAGTCTGCCATTCCCTTATCTGAGTAGCAAGCACTTCGATGCAGCTCCCTTTTGCAACACTGGTAAGAATTAACTGAGCCATGGATCTTGGATGGATGATGAAAATGTGGGCTCACCCCTTGAACCACCCCAAAGTATTAATACTTTGCAGGAAAGAATGATAGCCTAAGAAACAGAGGGAAGGAAACTAAAGCATAATTATTAATGATCTTACTTCAGAAGCTCGTGATTCTCACAGAAATTACCAATATTATGCCTACCTTAGAGAACGTGACACAGGAGACTCCTGCCAAGAAGTCCAGTTGGTACAGGTGGCACGTGACATGATTGCATGGTTTATGGCTTCTTGTTGGATGAACTATGATCAATTGATCATGACAACCCCAAAGGAAAACAGATTCTTCATGAGGGATCTGAAAACCAACTGAAATACAAAAGTTGATTTCTAAATGTTATTAGAGAAAAAGCTGTAGTTACTGCATAGGATTGAAATCCTATGCTCCCTCCCTGGAGGTGTTCAAGGCCAAGTTGGACGAGGCCTTGAGTAACCTGTACTAGTGGGAGGTGTCCCTGCCTATGGCAGGGGGTTGCGACTAGATGATCCTTGAGGTTCCTTTCAACCTTACCATTCTATGATTCTATGAAATGTTGCCTACCACAGAAGATGAGAGACCTCCTCTTGTACTCACGAAAACCATGGCAAAAATTCGTTTGGCTTAATCATCTTAAAAAAAAAACACCCCATCACCCAAAATTAGCCACTATGTGGCAGGTTGTTAGAAATGCTCCCCGTTAGCAGTATTATTTTCCTGTTAATAGTATGCTTCCACTTAGGAGTGGCTTTGTCACACTCTCTCAGGCAACATGCAGAAGTTCATCTGCTTTCCAAGGGGAGAATTACAGGTGCTTGCTCCACTGAGTCACTGTTACAGGCTTCAAAGTTGACACAAGGTTTCCTTTAAGTTTGTAGGCTAATTTTCAGCCTTTTCTGGAGGCCTAGCTTTCCCAAGGTTCTCCTCTGGGTAGAATTTTACTTGAAGTTTGAAGGGGGAAGGAGGAGATGAAGCAACTTTGAATAGCACTTACATATTTGAAAGGCATTTTTAATTCCTTTAACACTTTTCTACTCCAAGCTAGTTTGAAGTGTTAAATTTCAGTTTGTTTTGATGATCTCGTAGAGGAAATCTGTATTTTATTGTTCTGGAGTAAGTTAATTAGGATATAATCAGTGCACAGGTATACACACGCGTAACGTGCTAAAATGTTACAGAAGTTGTAAAGTCAAAGGCATGGAAATTAAGATGTAGTATAATTAAGGCTGTATATGTCTATTTAATGTCTCCTTCAAGCATTAACCTGATACAATTTCAATTAATCACATATTATTTTCTCTACAGGATGCATGCCACAGGAAAGAAGATACTTGGTAGGCATCCAAATTGTATGTTCTTCCTGGTTGCTGTGCAGTTCCCCTGCACCTTTTAATTTATATAAGTTATACCTTGCTTAAAGAAATAGAATTAGAAATCGGCCCATGTGCTTGTCTATAAAATTCAGAGTACAACATTGGAATACTCCACAAATACGCACAGATTTACATTTTCAACAAGAGAATGGGGAAAAAGGAATAATAGTGCTCTCTTTAACAGCTGGGCATTTGAGGTACAGGTAAATTAAGTTTAAAGTGGCCACTAACATGGGACACTCAATTTAGCAAATGAAATTTTAGAATAGGATTTTTCAGATACGCAAATTATGTCAGAAATACAGCCTCCTTTGGTTGAGCTGCAAGTGGACGGATGTGCTGAGACTTCAGTCTCAGTTTAGACTTCAGCTTGAGCACTCTGCAAGTGACAGCTCTGCAGTTAGAGATCCCCCTCCCAAGGCATAACACAAGTGCCTCACATTATGACACCAAGAAAAACCCATGCCAGAGCACAGAACACACTCCTTCCAGTCAGCACTCAGCTGCTTTTCACCTTCCCTAATCACTGTCTCATTTATTATAAGCTTTCCAGCTTTCAAAAGAAAATGTCACTGTATGATCATTACTACAAAAGTCTCTGTCAGCTTAATAAATTTGCCTCAGATGAAATAGCAGATTTTTTTTCTTTTTTTAAGAAAAATATTTGTCAGAAGTATCATTTTTATAAGAAAGTTGCATGGTAGTGCCAGTGATGAAAAAGGTGCTAGATAAAATCCATTGATCTTAAACATAATGAAGATTATTTTTTCTCGCACAAGACATGTGATATGTTAATCCACCTACTGTGAATTGCAGGAGCTAGGACTGTTTTGCAGAGGTTCACGTGCTCCCTTGCAACAACCCAGGCAGGGGGACAGATCTTTTCAGCATCACACACATGCATCATGTACAAAAGAATGATTCTTAACTACATCCTGCATAGACTGACTGGAAGATTAAACATCTTAATAATTGTCAAACAAATCATTAACACATCCTATGATGCAAAAGGAGATGACTGAAGTGTACTACTGGATTCTTCTCCAATTGCTGCCATGCAGAGCAAGTGTCCCCTCACTCAGAGATAAGCGNTAGCCTTAAACCAGCACAGTTATACACTGTAATATAATAAGGTAGTGAAATTATACTGGATTGGTATTGTTNCTGTTAAGAAAATCCCCTTCCCTATTATATCAGTCTTTATAGCACAAACATGTATTAACTTAACTTGTATATATATTAGTTCAANCTTAAAAAAACAAACAAACAAACAAAACTAAAGGAAAGCTCAGCCCTGGAGCTGTCTGTAAATGACAACCAAGACACCACCAGCATCCTGCCCCTCCCTAACATGTCTTTGAAACCCTCCCAGCATTGCCTAAGCCTTCTCAATAAGTAACTCTAGGGAGGCTGACTCTAGGGAAGTCTAGATCAGTACACAAACAGCGATGTAAAAATATTGTTAGTTTGCAAAGTTTTACTGTGATTAGAAATTGTTAATGTGGATGTTAGTTATTGGTCAAATTGTACCTGAATGTTGGAAGTACATAAGAATCCTGCGTGAAACCACATGCAGGGTGCCCCAGTTTGTCTGGGACACTTTATACACGTGAATAAATGTCTACTTTGGTAATACTCTACATTGCGTTGGGGCCTCCCTCCCCAGTCAGCACAGGCCAGTTCTGAATATTCCTGACAGTACTTGTTTCCTAATTGGAAGGTTACAGTAGGGGTGATACCAGCAGCAGCACCCACTGTACCGGAGAGTAGCAGCCATCCTGGCACATGCAGCCATGGACACAGTTAGCTCATCCAAAGGAAGTCTCTTTCCACATTAATTCTTTTGCTATTTGCAAGCATTGTTGGGGAATTTTTCAGTCTCATTCAGTAAGCATCAGCTTGGATTTTCAGAATATCACACATTTTCCATTTTGCTGGTTTGCATGCCTGAAGATAGCAAGATCTCCTTCTCTCTGTTGCTGATACTGTCACGGCTCTTGGCAGGCATAGAATTGGGGTGGGATGTCCTCTTTTTGGGTGTTGATCTGCGACTACCTTAGGATGTGTGGAGTCAGTTTGCCTACCAAGTGTGAGGGCATTCTGCAAGCAAATCCCTGGTGAAACTGGGCCAATTTACACCTGTGCTGTAATCCCTATAGCTTGGCAAAGCCCTGCTTTGCACTCCTCTGAATTGCTTTATGTGCTTGAATGCAGTAGTGCCTGTACCATGCTGAAAGGTAACAGCCTGGATATTTACCCTCCATGGGTGGAAAGTGCCATTGCCCAGGCTCACATTGTACCAGGGCATCCTAAAGGTCAGCAAGATGTACACAGCATGGCAAGGGACCTTTCTGGCATCTGCTACTGAGCTAATTTTTAAAAAGGAGCATAGCACACTGTAGTTGGTGGCATTCCAAATCCCTTCTGGTGCCAGTCACTCACATGGGTGTTTGTCCAGCCAGATGGTGGACACAGCAGGTGGCATCTCCATGTATTAGTACCCAGGGGCTTCTCCTGTTTCTGCAGTGCTGTGCAAACATTTTTTAGGGAGATAGGCTGCATTGGGAATATGGATGGTGATCAGCATTTCTCAAGGTACGCTCTCTCCTGGTCCTCCTAGGACATCATTATCTTCTTAGATCTCTCTTTTCACATGGCATTTTTTTCACTGAGAGATGTCTCAGTTTTGAGCTGCTAATATTAACAGGAAATTAAATTGAAATGTGGCCCCTTGCACCATTTCAGAAGGGATTCCTCTATAGTTTTACAATGTCGGTGTAACACTGTTCACCAACAAGTTCTCCAAGATTGTGCTCAGGAAAATCTTTTCTAGGAGACTGGAGGATATCCTGGTGTTGTACTTCCCATGGTTGTGCTGAGGCCCAGGTGCTACCCTAATTAACAGCGGCGTAGGGGCTTTTGTTTTGGGAGTGCTGCCTGGGATTCACCAAAGGCATAGCTGAATGTCAGACATCAGTTTCTCCCCCTACTTTACAATTGTCAGTCGGTTGCAATCCAACATGAAAAAGGCAAACAACATCAGATGCATGTGTAAGACACTGTTTTGCCTGCCAGAAATTTTCTTGCCCTGTTTTGATCACTTCTTTAGTGTGAGTCAGGCGATGACACATTTTCATGAAACTTGCAGACGTTATGCTCACAAACTAGATGTGGGTCAGATGGGAAGAACAGTGTTAAGGCAGAAAAGAGATCATGTTCCTACGGGTGGAGAGCACGGCAATGTCTTATTTCCCTTGGAAACTACTGATTGCTATCTTCAAGACCTTACTCAAGGAATAACTCTGGTAGTCTATGCTGCAGCAATCTGATTTCAATTAAAAAGTGATTGCAGGCAAAGTGTTCTGTGTCAGCCCCTCAAAGAGCACCTGTCACCCTAAGCCTCACTGCTATCGCCAGCTCAAGCATTAAAAACCTCCCAATGACACCCGTGGCCCTAAAAGTCTAGCAACCTACAAAACATGTAGGCAGGTTGAAAGATAAAATTAGGAGAGAACAAGAGAAAATAGCAAAACAATAATGTATCTGTTGTTCTTTGCCAGTCAAGAGCAGACAAGTTTCTACCACCTTCCTAAACAAAGAGTGTTTGTCTTTTTTTTTTTTTTTTATATTTCTTTTTGGCAGGGGCAAGTATTGGAAAAAGAGTGTAGTGTTTTCTTCATATTTTGATTAAACGCTGATTTTGGGTCGCCATAGCAGAACAGCCTGCTTCAGCAAAAAGATCAGCCATCCTGTTCTGCAGGGTGTAGCTGAGGGCATGAATTTAATCAGCCTGTTCAAATCAGGGCATTGCTGTTTCTGAGTCAGAGCCTGCAGCTTTTCCACTCAGTGGACAATGCTGTGGAAACACGTGCTCAGGAACCACCATTGGATGGACCCTGGGGGTCTTGGAGAGGGAGCTGGCTCCATGCATCTCAGCAAGAAGGTAAATTGGATGTTTTCTGCCCCACAAATGAAAACCTGTGTGCTGCGACTCTCCTGCAGCACAAGGAGGATGCCAAAGTCAAGAAGAAGAGAGAGGTTGTAAGGGAGGGGGACAGCAGAAACAACAGCGTGGGGATGGTGTCACCCGGCCAGGAGGTGTGGTTACACACATCTGCCCACACTGAGCCACCAGGTCACACACAAGACTACCTGCCTCCACTGCTGTGGATGAGAGAGGGTGGTGGTGTGACCATCTTTTTCACAGCAGAAGTGACCTTCGCTAAGAGGGCCACCCATTAGCTCAGAAGCCAAAATGACAGGCTATGGAGGAATCTGCGGGAGGTTTCTGCTTATACAGAAATAAGGCACAAGAGGACCAGAAGAAGGATTAAGAGAGTTAACAGGAAGGGATCCATCCCTTGAAGGACTGAACAACTGATTAGTGAATGGGAACCATCAGAAAGGAGAACAGAGGCAGAGAGCAGCCATTTCGAGTCATGTGGGAGCATCGTGGCTGAGACTCAGAAAATAATACAGAGTGTGAAGAGACATAAAACTTCATCTGGAAAAAAAACAGTGCATGCAGGAATAGAAATATTTAGGCAAAGCCAGAGCATTAGGGCAAAACAATAGTAAACCAAGATTACAGGTCTGAGTAACAAGAAGTACGGTGATATGGATGGTTTTGATCACGTGTGAAAAGATCCGGCCTTTTGCCCATGGCTAAATAGCCCTCAAGGATTGTGAGAAGGATGCATCATGACTTATTTTAGCTGTAGGGAGAAAGAAAATAATTGCTGAAGTTGTGTTTGGGGCTGACATTGCTCAGAGTGGCACCAGAGAGGAAAGCTCTGGGGGATAGCATCCTTCTACCCCAAGATGGAATGGATTAGGATCTTCAGGAAAGGAGAATCAGGAGATAATGGTCACAAAGCTTCCATAGATGACAATACATAAATGCAAAACATATTGGATAGAGGACAAAACCAGATTTGAGGTGGCCTAAAGTAGAATTAGAAGAAAATAAAAGTCAGTGGCTCTGGGTAGCACATTAACAAGATTTGGATGTGAAGGGGCAAACAGGAAGGGTAATGCTCTGTTGTGTGACAGTTGCAAGTGATGTTTTCCACATAGTCTGGTGAGAAGCTGAGGAGAAGAATGAGGTAAAGGGTAAGAGAATGTAGAAGGTGAAAGAGGCTACAGTCTCTAGAGGAGAGACTGGAGACAGCAAGCAGCTTAAAGCTTTCACAACAGCAGTGCCATGAGGACATGAAATGTAATAGGCACTTTCAAATGGCTGGGATGTCTTGTCAAATATCATTTAGCTTTGAAGAAATAAGCAAGATTCTAAGTGGAGACAATTCCAAGTTGAAAATACTGAATTCAGCTGCAGGATCAGAAAGAGGGAAGAATAGAAGAAAATGAGAAAAGGTTTACTTTGTCTAATTTATTTTTTAAATTATTTTTTAATTTTCTTTTACCTTATGTCCCCTGATTCATGCATTAATTACTGAGGAGAACAAGATCACTTTAGGGATTTGGCTGCGGAAGATAAGGTTACTTTCACGTACGCTGTCTCAGATGCAACAAAGATAATCCTTTATCCTTATTTAAGGTCTTCATCCAGATTCATTGAGTATTATCCAGCCAAGAACTGATCAGTTTTAAGACGGATTCAGATTTTACAGAAGCCAATGGTAAAACCTCAAAGGATTAGATCAGCCCTTACATGAAATATCTGAAAGCAGCTCTGCCTAGCAAAAGGACTGTGCAAGCAAAGTGTAGGTATTGCCTCTGTCATAAACAGCTGGAGAGGTAATTTGTGAATCACTCTGGGAGCAAGAGAAGAGGAATGGAAAGTGAATACCTGTGCAATAATCACCATCTCCCCCATTAAAACTAATTATTTGGAAAGAAGCAAGACAAGAAGGGGGAAAAAAACATTCTGTGACTACTGGCAATTGTGGTGTGTCAGCTAGCATACAAGCAAACCTTCCAGAAATGCTGAGTACAAAAACAGGCATAGGAAGTTTGTCATAGTTTGATTCAAAATATATCTTTATGAATGCAGCAGTGATTAGAATGACTAAAAACACATTAAGAATATATCTGTAAGATATTTAGAATGAGTTCTCTTACAGCCATTAAAGTTTCCAACACAATTTACTCTGAACAGCTAGCAGGATCATGCAGAACCAGATATGACTTTCAAGTGTACATGAAGCTTGTACATGAAGCTCATTCTTCTACATGTGCAACTAGAGAAGCAAAGACTTTGTTGTTTCTCAGTCACAGAAACACTGTACCTACTTTTAAGAGCTATAGGAAGATATATTTTAAATGGTTGTAGCTATAAAGCACTGATATGAAGTAGCCACAGCCAATCACTAAGGCCAACCATTAATTTACATATTATCACATGAATAAGCCTTTTTCTAGACTGCTCTCAAGCAGCTTGTGCATGATACACAGTCTACATAGACTGTCTTTATTCTCCCTGCATACATACACACTAGTAATCAGCAGGCTCCACACCACTGTTGTTTCTTCTAGCAGTCTCTTCTCTCCAGACTGCTTGGCTCAGATCCTCTATAAACATTATTTAGATGGTGTCTTTCAGCTTCCTTATTTTCCTAGTCAGGGCAGCAAGCCCAATTCTTCAATAAAGTCAGCAGATTCTACGTACCACAGAGTCAATGTCAGCTAACCAGGTAGAGTAATGCAGGCAGGTGTCACTGATGACTTACAACTACATTCAAGACTAATTAGTTCCGAGGTGTGCCATATCTCAGTAAGCAGTCAACTGGCTCACTTCAGACTGAAATTCAAACTGGCCACTACGAAAAAGACGCACAGCGTCTGGAAACCTAATCCTCACATCTCTGGTTGGTCAGGTCAATGTCAACAAGCAACAATGCCATTAAGCGTGAATAAATGCAGGTGATTTACAGAAAGATACAAATTGCTGCTACACAGCTGTAAAAATAAATGTCTTCTGGATACCGTGCCAGGGGTTTAAATTTACATGAGGAAGGAATAAAAGAGCTCCTAGTAGCCTCTCTCTTTTGTTGCAGGCTCAGTCAGCCTGATTTGACTCTTAAAGCAAATTTCTGGAAACAAGGATTGAGAAACAAAACAGTGACTTACTTTTTTGGGTTTTTTTCGTTTTGGTTTGTTGTTTTTGTTTTTGTTTTGTTTTTTTGTTTTTTTGTTTTGTTTTGTTTTGTTTGTTTCTCTTGAGTCCATATATCATGAGACTGACATACAAGGTCAAAAAAGTAAAAATGCTGACAGTGCTTTTCCAGTGCGTGCCAGGAACAAAGCTTTATTCTGTGGAGGACTACAGGAGTGGTGATGTACGTAAGAATATCAGGAAGGGCAGAAACTCTACTGCTGTAAGTCAGACCCAGTTCTTTCCAGCTTTAGTGATTGCTATGGTAAGGTGTAGGATTACCCACCCACATTTCTGCCAGAACAGACATCACATCTAATCACCTTGCTGTAGTGAACTGAAGCATCTCAAGTTTGAACAGACAAAGCTTGAAGAAAGTTTAGAGTAGCAATAAATAATAAATATTTAACTGTAATGATAATGGAAAGTAATCATCTGAGAAGGTAATTAAAACTAAAATATTTTACTGAGGGCTGTGATGATTTCTCCCTTAATGGGCGTTTTTAAATTCAGGTCAGGTTACTTCCTCCTCCCCTTTCCTAAATGTGGACGCATGATCAAAACAGAGTCAGTTCAGGAGTATTGTCTAATGGCTGTGTGATGTAGAAAGTCAGAAAGGATTATTACAGAGCCTCTGTACAACCTATGAACCAGCCTAGGACACAGATCCCTAACACAACTATTTTCNACTCCCAAACCATCACATAGCCTCTTTGCGTTTGTTCTGGTTGGGAAGTCTCTGTTACAGAGTTGTTTGCCCATGTTTGGGTGAACTTTCACTTGGGGATTGCACGGCTGCATTAATATCGGCCTGTCTTCACCAGAAATCCCCGGGCACATGTCTAAATAACAAATTCTAGGCACAGGAGTGGTGACAATGCTTGACTTGCTGCCAGAAGAGCTGCATGAAAGCACTCGCAGCAGGACAGCTTAAGGGTATTCTGATTTGATTTAGAACTCAAACATATTTTTTCTTACTTTAAAAAAAAAATACACTCTTTGTTTCCAGACTCTGATCCTTGCCCTCCCTCCCAACTAAACAACCAAAGAAACCCCCATGAATAAGCAATGCTGACGGAAGCTAACCATTACCCATTTACAAGGATTTTCTCTATGAACTTTTCCTTACCTTTACACAAATACCTTAACATTTTCTGCAGCTGTAAAAGGATTATTAACAGAGTGGTTTGTGTTCCTACCACACACTGAACACCTTAGTTGCTATGTGGGTGTCACACTTCAATCAAGTCAATGCGTAGCAGCCATTGAACACTTCCTTCATATCTCTGACAGGCACAGCACATGCACAGTGCCATTCAGGTGTGCCAGAGGTACTGTCATCCACTAAGACTGCGTCCATAGCCACGGTGCTCCAAGTTAAAAACCTGCCAGTGAGTCAGCAGCATGAGCTGTTAAGCCAGAGGAACCTCCTGACAAGTGAAATTGGTGTTTGTGTGTTGCTCAGCATGTCACACCCAGTGTATGTTACTTGGAAAACAGCGTGTGAGCAGGAGATCACATTGCCTGGGTATGAAGGTGCTGGTGGAAAACAAGGTAAGGAGGTCAAGATCACAGCCAAGCAAGCATTGTTGCTTCATTTGTCTCTCAGAGGGGATTTTGAGCATGAGGAATTCTACAAGGGGCCTTAGATGCATGCCAAGTGGGTTGAGGAGAGTAATGTTAGCTGGAGAAAAAAAGACCAGCAGCAGATAGGATCATGTGTCCCTTTCTAGCCCACTTGCACTAAATGGCATTTAAGCCACCATGTCACCTTCTGCACTGGTCATTTCATGAAACTACAATGAGCATGTTCTAGAGGCTCTTCCTACACTGTATAATTCCTATCTTCAAGAAAAAAAGGAGACAAAAATAAAGATAAGAAGTAAGCTGATGAGAACTCTGCTTACTGCCTGCTCAGATCATAACAGAAATATGTGCAGAAAGAATCTCTGGAGATCATCTATTTCAATTCCTCTTAATACACAGCCAAACTCAAAGTTAGGTGAAGGCACACAATTGAGAAGGTTGCTGTGTACAGTGGAGGAGCTTCACACATCTCCATGGACAGTGGTTCCTCAGCTGCTCTGGGCATCTGTTCTGGCATTGACACATGCTTGCTGTAAAGAGCCTCTTATATCCAGAGTTTGCCAAAATTTGTGACTACTGACTGTCATACTTGCAGCAACAAGAACATTTAATCTTTTCTATAGCCACCCATCCATTAGGTAGTTGAAGTACATTTTATTGAACCTCATGAGGTTTCCACTGATGCAACCCTCAGGTCTTTCAGTTTTGCTCTACCATCTGGCATAGCTTTTTCCTGCCCAACACACAATTTAGTATCATCCACAAAATGGCTGAAGGTGCCCTATAGCTCGTCACCTGAGTTCAGTGATGAACATATTGAGTAACACTAAACCCTTGTATTAACCTTGGGACACTCTTTGCTACACTGTGCCACCTGGACATCGAGCCATTGATTGAGCCAGTTTGAGTCCAATAGTTTCGCAAACTTCTAATTCATCTTCTCATTCCTTCACACAGCCTGCATTTCTTCAGCTTTCAAATGACAGTCCTGTGGGAGACCACATCAAAAGACACTTTAGAGACAAGATAAAACAATATCCATTGCTGTGCTCTTGTCTCCAAAGCCAGCTGCTCCCACAGAAAGGGTGGCCAGGCTGACCAGGCATGACATGCCTGCGGTGGAGCTATGCTGGCTGATTCCAATGGCCATCTGGTACCTCATGAGCATGAAAATGGACTCCTGTGGCATGTGCTGTGCAATTCTTACTAGCCAATGGACAGAGAGCAGGCTGCCTGCCCTGGCACTCCCTAGATCCTCCTTCATTAGTGTCAGCCTTTTTCCCCATCAGGGAAGGTCTCTGCTGTGAATGCAGCAGTTTTGCACTTCCATCACCCTCCAGCCTCAAGTGTTTGTGAGGAAAACTTGTGGAGCACACAAAGACTTGTGCAGTGCATTAATAGATATACCAAGACAGAGCAGAATTGCACAGAAACTCTTCCTAGAATTAAGATTCAGATTAATGGATTTCTGTACAGTGGTTTTGGTGCATGCTCCTCACATATTCATCACCAGAGTGAACTAATTGGACTGTCCCTTAAGAAACGCACTAAACCTGTTTGTGTATATCCATATCCAAACCAATTCCTTCTCCTCAAACCCAACAGGAGCTATCTGCAGAGCCAAAGGCACTGAAGAAGCTACATCCACACTCAAAATGTTTCCCTTCAGGATATGTCAGTGCTCATGTTTAGCTGAGAAGCCCAGTTCCCAGTGTCCCGGCTTAAAAACATTTGAAGCAGAGCAGGACTGAGAAATCCCCCATCTTTTCTATCCCTGCAGAGTTTTCCAGCCAATACCTATTTTCCTAAAATGCCTGTGAGGTGAAGGAACATGTATTAACCCTGCTTTGTAAGCAGTGTACAGAAGGCCTAAGGAAAAAATACCCAGGTATTTTGTAGTGTCAGCTGAGGCACCTAAAACCAGGTTTCATAGTATATTTAGGCGACAGCCTTGTCTGGCTTCAGTTGCAGCTATGAACAAACAGGGCTCATGCAAGTCATATCCCAAGACTTGTGGTTAGAGAATGAGGAACCTCTAACCAGTGATATCACTTGAAAGAAATAAGGGTTAGATGCATAATTAGCATCATGTGAAACTTTTGTTGTCAGATTGTGAAATTATCTTTTTCCTTTGTGCAGTTCTCCCTTCTCTCAGTATCCACCTTCTACAAGAGGTAACAAAGCAAAACCATAGGCATCTTCTTCAAGAACTTGCTCAAGCCAGGAGTCCCCCTCTCTCCAGTACAATGAATGAGACTTGAATTCTGTGAGAAAACCGGCATGTGATAATGTAATGAGAATAACTCCTACACTAGGAAGCATGGGTGAGAAGGTCAGGAGGAAGTCTTTTTGTACCAGTTGTTGCTAACTCAACACTTCCTAAATGTAAATTTCTAGGCCAAAAAGAAAGGAAAAAAGCAAAGCAAGTCTCATCAGCCATAGCTTCCTTCACAGGTTCTTCATGCAGGTCTTCTTGTATGGTCAATCCCTTGCTTCTCCTCTGTCTCCCATCCTGTTGCATTTTAGTCCTGTAACTTTTCCCTCCCAAGCTTTCCTAAAGTGCTCAGTCTTATTATCCATGCTTAAATCCCAGATTTCCATGACATTATCCTTGCTCCTCTAGCCCCAAGTGGCTCACCACTTCAGTCTTCTACCTGTTGCACTGAAGAGCAGTGATTGATGGAAGAGCCTTATTCACCATTTTCAGGCTGGGACAGGTCAACTCCCCTATGAAGACTTTAGCCACCAAACTCTGGAGATTTTCACATTTTGTGTGTCGTGAATTACTCAAAGACTTGTCTTCCCAGTGGTTTTATCACACAAACAGCAAAAGACAGACTTTAAACACCAGAGTGACTTCATCCTCTCACTGAATTTTAAGTCCTTCATCCCTTACAAGAGATCATTGTAGCACACCAAGATGTTTTTTTTTTCCTCATGGGCACAACACAAGCTAAGTAATTTTCCTAGAGGGTATTCCCAGAAAGGCATAACCATTTCAGCTCTCAGAAGCAGTCAGCAAAATTAGAAGTAATCAAACGCAGAGGTTTATACAGAAAGCATTTAGGAAACCTAATTGCAGTTGGCACTATCAGCTCCTGTAAAATACACTACCTTAGCCAAATGCCCTAAAATGCTTGTATGCTTCTCTATGCTGAAGACAAGGTGCTCTGGGATCTAGCCAGGCTTGCAGAACTCACCTCAAATAACACAGGCAGGCCCAGCAAACGCAGTATGTTTCAGAATAAGACATTACAAAGAAGGTCCCTAAGTGCATGTTAAAAGTTTCAGGTGACTCAGGAAAGTATCGCTTGCAGTCTGGACCATTGCTGCACGGATTGCAAATGTGTACACCTCTGATTGTTTTGTGTCAGGGAAAAATTAATGCATCAAATTAAACTCCTGACAGTATTCAGTGTAAACTGCATTAGCTGTAAGCACCAGCAGCCTACACCCTAAGATCACTCTGCATGATTGAACCCAGAGGTTACAATTGTCTTTTAGATATCTGTTGATAGCAGATCCATTAATATTTTATTCCTGTTCCATCTCCTACAGGAAGAAACGTGTTACAATATATTCCATACTCTCAGCCTCATAGGAAAAGTTTTGTTTTAGAGGCACAGTCATCAATAAAGCTTATTTGGTATGTTGTCCCTCCAGCCACAGCTTCTTCACAACTGAGGATGGCAGTTGTCTTCTGCATAAAATCCTTGTTATTCTCCCCTTCAGGGACAAGGAAGAAGAGATGGATTGAAGCTTCTTGATTCATTTTCAGGAGATGATACCTGTTTGAGTGGGATCAGCAGAGCCTGCAGTGGTGACACCTAGTAGAGGTCCTCCTGAGCAATGACACTTCACGGATTATCTGTGTGCACTCTGCCACAACGACAGTCAAATCAGTCTGGATAGTTAGAGATGGATAGCTGCACTTGTAACAGAAGTCTAGTTTCAGCATGTTGCCCAGCCTCTCTCTTGAATAAGGAAGGGAGAGGAGTCAGGGATCCCAAAAGCTCTAAATGAAGAAGTTACTCCACGACACTCTACTTCCCCTCTTGTTTCTTACCATATCACTTCTGTTTGTGTCAGAGATCCAACTCAAACGCAGAGCACCTCAAGCTTTCCACTAAAGAAAAACTCAGTAAAATTAATGCTGCAGTCCTGGCTCCTCATAAAATTTGACATTCAACCATCTCCAAATATGATTAACATGCACTATAAAGCTCCTCTTTTAGCATACAAGACAGGGCTGGATGTACGTGGCTGTGTGAGAAGCCCCACCTGCCTCTGCTGATCCTTCTCCCACCAGTCAGATCACCCAGTGCTCACATGCCAGACCCACTCCCCTTTCCTTACAACTATGGCTCACTGGTCTCAGAGAAGAGATGAGACCTGAAGGATCAGCTGGGATACAAAGTCAAGGCTTCTGCTACTTTAACAGACAGTGGCATTATCAACCTAGTATTATTTTGTTTCCTTTACACACACAAAAACGATGAAAATCTCAAGGTAGGAAACTGTCTTCCGGTTTCCAGCCTCAGCTAGCTCCTGGCCAGCTCAGACCGGTTTGTGTTTGTGACTGCATCTTCTTCTCTCCTTCTCTGGATATGGGCTTCTCCCACTCCTTTATTTCCCCCAATACAAGTTTAGATGGAAGTTATACACCTCTTTTCTTAGGCTGTATAAGTTCTGCTCACTGTGGGAGGTGAGCTCCTCATTCTACTCAAACACCAGCAGCCCCTTTCTGCATCTCTGCTAGATCACCTCAGACACGCCTGTTGAGAGCTAGAAACAGAATCAAGGAGAGGTCTCTCCACAGCCTTAGTCGTGTTACAGAATCATACAGAATCACAGAATGTCAGGGATTGGAAGGGACCTTGAGAGATCATCTAGTCCAACCCCCCTGCCAGAGCAGGAGCACCTATGAATGCATCCGAGTGAGTTTTGAATGTCCCCAGTGAAGGCTGCCCACAACCTCTCTGGGCAGCCTGTTTCAGTGTTCTGTCACACTCACAGTGAGAAAGCTTTTCCTAATGTTCATGTGGAATGTCCTATGCTCCAGCTTGCACCCACTGCCCCTTGTCCTATCACTGGACATCACTGAGAAGAGCCTGTCTCCATCGTCCTTACGCTCATTGATGAACATATTGATAAACACGAATGAGATCACTCCTAAGTCTCTTCTTTCCCAGGCTAAAGAGCCCCAGCCTTTCCTAATAAGGGAGATCTTCCACTCCATCATCTTTGTGTCTCTGGACTCTTTCAAGCAGTTCCCCATCCTTGAATTGAGATGCCCAGAACTGGAGACAATATTCCAGGTGAGGCCTCACCAGGGCAGAGCAGAGGAGGAGGAGAACCTCTCTGGACCTTGTAACCATACCTCTGCTAATACACCCCAGGATGCCATTTGCCTTTTTGGCCACAAAGGGACATTGCTGGCTCATGGTCATCCCTCTGTCCACCCTCAGGTCCTTTTCCTCTACATTGCTCCCCAACAGGTCAGTCCCCAACCTATACTGGTACATGGAGTTGTTTTTTCCCACATATTGATAATTTATTGGCCATTACTGGAAATGTTTAGCTGAATTCATGCAGAATCAGATAGTAATTTTCTCATAGCCACGTTATGCTGCTGGCTTCATTAAAGACTTCATGTTGTCCCTCTGGTCTATCTACAGTCCAATTATATAGTTTCTGTTGCAAAGTGTTTAAACTTGAAACAGTTCCAACCAGAAGCTGCAGAAAAGAGGCCCCAAAATAACAGAAGTAGGAAAAAATTGCCAATTCCACTTAAGAACAGGAGTGCACAAAGCAAATCTACCATGCTGCATATCAAGCCC
This sequence comes from Ramphastos sulfuratus, assembly GCA_013399055.1. Taxonomy (NCBI): domain Eukaryota; kingdom Metazoa; phylum Chordata; class Aves; order Piciformes; family Ramphastidae; genus Ramphastos; species Ramphastos sulfuratus. The sequence goes on along the minus strand of WBNM01008869.1, from coordinate 86,103 downwards.
CAAATCCATCAGTTAGCAGTTCACAAGAAAAAGTATCCCTACCTAATGCAGTGATTTTTCTCTGACTGGCAAGTGATTGTACAATAGACCCTTTCATGGAGGTAATAGTAATGCACATGTTTTCCATCAACATGGCACTTCCAATAAACCATAAAGTTATTTCTAAATTCACAAAGAACAATTACAATTTACCTTGCTGTCATACAGATGTATTTAAATGCTGTGCTGAGACTAAAACAGGATTAAAACCCCGTTATCACTGGTCTGCTTCCAGAAAAGTGCCTAGTTTATGGTGCCTAGTAGTAAAGCAACATACTGCCACTGCTTAGAAAGAAGGAAGGAACACCTTTGCTCCCTCTCTGTTATGCAGTCTTCTAACACTTAATGGGACAAAGGCCTAACCTTTAAGAGCCTACCTGATGACACTAAGATGCAACCAAGACACCAACACATGTACACTACACCCTGTACTTGACATTTGTGAAAAGGTTGAGAACCTAGGACATAAAGGCAGCCATCCAAGGGTGTACAAAATGGAGTAATCATGTGGAACTGTGAGCATGGAAAAACCTTCCTCGTGCTGCTTCTTTTTTGCTGCAATTCTGTTCTTAACCCCTTTCTTCTCACACATTTCTACATCCACAACGTTAATCATAAATGCATATCCTAATGGGATTTACAGCAAAGAGCTAAACTGAAAAGATAATGAAAGGAAAACGGATGCAGCAGCTGAAAGAAGCTTATGGGTAGAGGCATAAAGGTCCACTTGAAAGTCCTATCACAATGTTTGCTGAGTCTTCTTGTTTGCTGCCTTTTCACAAGTACAAATGGTACAGCAAAGAACAGCCAAACCAAGTGAATGAAGAGAGTCAACTATTTACCCTACAAAATACTTAAAGCAGAATGAGAGTAAAGTAGGTGAATCACGAAGTGAAGCTTTGCAGTATGACTGACTTCAAATTTTACTTGCTGGAAGCCATTCAAAGCATAAGAAGAAAGATGACAAATACAGAACAGAACAGTAATATTTTTTCTGTAAGTGAATTCCTGCGCAAGACATTAAACATCTAAGGAGTAGCTCAAGCAACATTGATGTTTCACAGTCACCATAAGCCGTTCATTATTGGTAACAATTCCTTGAATTTTCTCTTTTGTGTTCCTCAAAATTATAAACTTTTGTATTTCCCATAGCCTCTTACACCCTTCTGACAAGAGAAGAATAACAGGTCATATGGTGCTATACCACCTGAAGATCTCCCAGGACACGGGAAAGACAGTATGAATAAAACAGAGAGGCTGCATGCAGCAGAAAAATAAGATCTGCAAGACTAAATCTTCCTACTTTTTAACTCCAGCATGTAGTCGTTAAATGAGATTCCACAAGAGCTTTTTCTTCTTCTGTTCTTCCAGTGTAGCTATACATTCTTCCTAGGTAAGATCCATTTACTTAGAACTGAGAGCCTCAGATAGCTTTTCACTATTAAATTGCCTTCCAAAGTATGTACAGACACCTTATGGTCCATGTTTACTCTTCTATTTTGCAGATTTGCTTTTGTCCCACAGACTGCCCAGAAATTACTTGTACACATCCAGGGCAGTCAAGGTATTTCTGGCAGTTATGGTGGGTACTGCATTTCCAGGTGTGCCCCCAGCAGAATTACTTTTTCTTTACTTCTTTTCCACCTTTTTAAAAAAGTCTTTCTGTGATTTCAAACAGACACCCACAGCAGATGTTTCATGCTTTCACTCTGCCTTGTGCGTGCTGTCCCATTAGCAGCCGCTCCTCTGGCATGCACATACACCATACCACGGAGAACATTTGCTCCTCTAACATCTTTCATAAAGCTTCAGCAACTTTCCTTCAACATGGAGTCCAGAATCTCTGAGGGGCTTTAAAGCAACTGCCCACACCTTTTCTTAGTACTGTTCTCCCAGACATTGCCTTACCTGAGCTTATCAGTCTGGAATTTTTATCAGCATGACTCCCTTTTATGACTCAAAGCAAACTCACATCTATTTTTCCTTTTCATTCCTGCCTGAATTGAAGGGACAGGGGGAAATGTTGATTTTACAGTTTCTAGCCCCAAACAGCACCATTTCTGTGTTTACACCAGTCCGTTGCCACCAGCTGCAAGGCTGCAGGCGTAATGCTCCTCATTTCATAAAGGAAATGTTTCCTGCTGTATAGCAAAACAGGCTTCAGACCTTTAAAGCTGGTCGGGTGGCAACAAGATGTGGCACCTCAGGCTACTGCCACACAGGAGAAAGTAATACGACAGCTCAGCTGCACACAACTGCATTAAAAACACAAAAATAGAGATTTATACTACAAGGTAGCAACCGAAGTCAACTGCACACATCAATGAGAGCTAAAATCGCTCCTCCTCCAGGAGGGAGGTACCCTGCACTTGCCAGCCTGAACACTGCGGGCTTTGCTGCTAATAGGATCATTTCCTTCTAAGACCTTCCCCACGGCAGCAGCACAGGAACATGCACAGCTAACTTAGGCTGAAAGGGAATTTTCCACCACCCACAAGCCTCCTTCTATCTTGCATAAATCCTCTCAAGCGCAGGCCACAAAGAAACTGCACCAGCCTCTACAGATGGCATGTAACAAGCAGCTCCTGGGTCAAGTTCCTTTTACACTCTCACGTTTAAAATAAAAGTACGTTGAATTTACACCTCCTTCACGTTGCTGTAATAATAGGTTGGGGGCTTAGCGTAAATCACAATAAGGCCATTAAGCAGAAAGATAATTCATCCTCTGTCAATCAAGAGGTATCAGATACAGGCAACATACATTGAGGAGACATCCTTTTTCATCTGAGAAAATAAGTGTAAGAAATCACTTTTTCTCAGCGAACTGTCTTGAGCACAGATAAGATCAAAGGTGGCTTTCACAGCCAACAAAGTTATTAACATCTCAAGGAAAAAGCAAAGTTACAGAAAAGCCAGAGCCGTCTGATGGCTTCCTTGATCTGAGGACAGAGACAAGCGGCAACAGCAGGGGGTTGTTAACCATCAGTACAAACAAGGCGGAATCTAAGCAGGAATAGGAAAACAACACCTTATCTGCGGGGGCGGGCGGGGAGGGGGAAAAGGCTACTTCTTTTAGGGATCGGTTTCCAAAATAAAAGAGTTATGCAAGAGTTATACCAAAACAGTGCCACCATTACTTCAGGCACGTGACCAAGAAACCCAACACTTCTAGAAAGAAACTATAACTCAGGGGGGTATTATCGAAAGGATAAACTACATGTTTGAACCGAAGACATAGCAGTGACTGCTACATTTCCAGCCAGAAAAACCCAAGAGCTGTTGCTGGGAGAGCAGTACACACACACACACTTCTGCCTGTGTCAGTCCGCACATCTGTTCGCATTTGCTGTCAGATGCCAGAGAGAACTCAATGCAGAGAAGGCTATTGGAAGAAAAATATTATTACATAACATTTATGTAGCACTTTCCTCCTGAGTGGTAGTTTGAGGCTGGCAATTTTTAAGCAATCACTACATTAAGTAATTTAACAAGAAAAACAAAAGCAGTCATTGGCATTATGTGTGATCAGTAGCTTATGCTTTCAGAAGAAAACAATTCTACTTTATCTTTATTAGAATTAAATTTTAAGGCCTGAATTCACTATACATTATTCACACTGTTACATTTTAAATCGTCAGAGAGGTAATCAATCAGCTCATTAGCTCCAAAATGCATTTAACAGTACATTTTGCTAAGTGTCCATACTAAGAAAATGACAGAAAACCTGGAGCTGTTAACATCCTTTTATCATTGGTTAAGAACTAACAAGTTAGGGCACTGTAATTGTTGTTTAAAAAAAAAAACACTGAGAAAAGCCCCCACCTTCCAGCTTTGTCACCCTGGACTATTAATGACATCCAGTTAATGATTCCCCCTTATTTCAATTAGTCTGTTGAGGTCTTTCTGAAATCATTTCCAGCTACAACAGAGTTCCTTTTTGTGGGCAGCAGCACATGTCAGCTTGGCACAGCTTTTCTTTTTCACAAGTGCAAGATGCTTCCTTGCATTGATGCAGAAAGCTATCAAAAACATACTGTGGCTGGATTGAAGAGCAGATTCCATAGCACTGCCCATTATTAGTATTTCTAGCCAGCAACATTATGCTGATCTCTAAATTAATGTTTTGGGGTTAATATTTTTAAAATACTGTTCACATGCTCACTTGTGACAGAGCAATTCCTGTATTTCAGATACAGAGTCTCTCACTCCCAGGGCCTATGGGATGATGGGATGAGGTGGCAGCTGGCTGATTTTTATTGCTGGTGAACTCAAACAAGAGACTACTCTTTATGAGACACAACGGAAGCACAGGTAAATATGATGGCTGCATCCGTTCCAGGCGTTTTCTGTGGGGGTTGTGTGTGTGTGTTTGTTTTTTATCTCCCCTTTTGGTTTGGGGTTTTTTTTTTTCTCTTTTTCTAATGCATAAAATGGGTACACAAATTTAAGTGACATTCAGACTCCTGGCATGTAAGTGAACTCACCCCATCGATAACACAAATGTCTAGCATTTTTTGAGTCAGGACATGACAGCAGTGAATCACTAGAAAAGTCAGGGATTTAGCCTGTCTCCTTTTGCAGCAGGGAGGTGAATTTTCAGAGGGAGGTAAACTTTTTGTTCTCTAAGGTACTGAACATTGAGCAAGGCTGGATATAAAAAAAAGGCAAAGTCGTTAATCCAAGTAACTCTAGCAGCTCTTATGTATATCCTGCCTTTGTGGCTTCCTTATTAATCTTAGCAGTTAGAAGATAAACCAAGTTAAATTAAGTGAGAGCATCTCATGATTTCTGTATGTGCTTCTTCAAATAGAATTAATACTTTATTTTAAATTGTTTTTCCTTAAAATTTCCCTAGCAGTTTCATTTTTCTTCTATGCTTCATTTGCATCTAGTGTTCTCAGATAACTTACACAGCCAGGAGTTAAACAATATATTGAAAATCAAAAGAATTATGAGGTTCAATAGGTCAGCAGTAAGTACAGTAAGCACTTGACAAAACTATGAAGACAACTGGGCCTTGGAACTGGTCCCTTTTTTAAGACCTCTAAAAGCTTCCACCTAATTAGGTTCATTTTGTGACAAACAAGAATGGGATTAGATCAGCATTGCTGTTATTTTAGCAGCCACGTGACAGAAGCTGGATGATTTTGTCAAGCATTTAATCAATTTCAAGTTCTGTATTGGCCTTTCATTTTCAAAGCTCATGGGAGACTATATGCCTCTCATGAGCTTGAATCATCAAGTTCACCCACAAGTCGAGAGCTAACCTACAGTGGAATCGTCATCTTTATAAATAGCTCACAAGATTTAAAAACTGTCATTCTCTCTGGGAGAAGGAGAGGAAGATCATAGCCTATTTGTTCTTTTTTTTCCTGAAGGGAAGAGGGGAGAAGTGGAATTCTGTATTTCAGATAACAGAGACTTCAATCCTAACAGATTGCAACGCCACGTATTGAAAACATGGTCAGTAAACAACAACTATACGCCCCTACTTGTTCATATGACCAATACTTTCACTGAAAAATGGAGCGACATTGAAAAGCTAGATAACAAACTGTCATCCTCAGCTCTGTCAGTGCTGCAGCCACTGTTCAGGCAGGCTTACTTAATCCACGAGACACTTCTTCAGAGCCTACCCTAAGTGTCAGTTAAGCAAGAAATCTGGCTCCCGATAGCCAAAGAGTTTAAAATCGCCTTCGAATCGCGCATAGAGGCGCCTTATGTCTCTCTTGCTAATTCCCGAAAAATACCGCTCCACTTTCGTTCTGTTGTACACTGTTATGCCTGGTGGAATTGTGGGGTATGACACCAGATGGTCTATGCCAGCCGCTTTCAAGATAAACGGAGCATCGTCCTCCAGGGTTTCATGGTGCCCAATCACACTGTAGGTGATTTCGCAGGGGGCACAAAGTTCCACGTACGTTACCCAATGAATGATGTGGTCGCCAAACTGAACATCGAGCCATCGGTGATTCGGGTCACCCAGGTAGCGCACGAAATCTTCAAACTGCAGCCCTTTGGTCTCTGTGCGATTCTTTCGATACTTACGAATGATACCGGGAGCGATTTCGTGCCGGTACCAAGGTTCAAACCGGGGATTGTGCACAAACTTGTCTTTGAACGCAGAAATAAGTCTTTCAAATGGATCTCTAACAATAAAAAACTTGAAGTATAAATTCAGTCTAAAGAGAGGAGGGGGAAAGAAAAATTAAAAACCCAAATAACGAAGGCAAAGTATTCAGCAGTCTTTAAAGCACGTTTAGCGAAGTACTTGCAAAATGTATACACCAACCACCCAGAATCACAGAATGTTAGGGGGTGGAAGGGACCCTGAGAGATAAATCTAACCTCCCTGCCAGAGAAGGATCAGCTACAGCAGGTCACACAGGAACACAGACACAGTGGTATGAATCTAACACCATAGTCTATCAATATTCGCAGAATCACAGAACCTTAGAGGTTGGGAGGGACTTCCAGAGATCATCTAGTCCAATCCCCCTGCCAAGGCAGGATCCCCTAGGGTAGTTTGCATAGGAACACATCCAGGCAGGTTTTGAGTCTCCAGAGAAAGAGACTCCACAACCTCTCTGAGCAGCCTGTTCAGGTGCTCTGTCGCCCTCACTGCAAAGAATTTTGTCCTCACATTGAGGTGAAACATTCTATAGTCAAATTTGTAGCCATTGCTCCTTGTCTTATTGCTTCTGACCACCGAAAAGAGATTGGCCTCATCCACTTGACATCCACCCCTCAGATGTTTGTACACATTGGTAAGATCTCCTCTCAGTCTTCTCCAGACTCCAGGTTTCTCAGTCTCTCTTCATAGGGGAGATGCTCAAGTGCCCAAATCATCCTCATGGCTCTCCACTGGACTCTTTCCAGCAGGTCCCTGTCTCTCCTGAACTGGGGAGTTCAAAATTGGATACAGTATTCCAGGTGTATTCTCACTAGGGTAGATTAGAATCAATAGGACTAGAAATACTGTTTCTGTCTTTTTGCTAACAGTTTTTATATATGAATACAAGGTGGAAATTGCTAGTCTTAGTTTTCACACTTTACTCAAACCCAAGGAGCTTACTTTATCTCAATTCATATAAACAGGAGAAAAAAAGATGCTGAAAAGATCCTGAAAGATCTGAGTCAAAGATATTTTTAATGCCATGTGACTAAGCTCAGGAGCAAAATACACAAAGACATGGAAAAAGTGGCTTGGTGCAGCTAAATACATACATAGAGGGCTATATTTTTTCACTGGCAGGTGGTTGGACAAATCATTGCTTAAATAAAAAAAAACCCAGTTATTCTGGTATTTCAATGTTTCATGGTGCTGTCAATAATGGCCATTATTTTAATTAGATAACGGTTTTCAACAGAATTTTACACTTTGTTATGATACCACTAAGCTGTAACATTCTGTAGTCAGAGAGTTATCTGTAGGAGGAACGAACTGAAAACAAGTTTATTTCAATAAATAGCTGAGAAAGGAGATTTACAGCCCATTTCTCACTGAAATTCTCACTGAAATAAGTGGATGGTCTTTCTGCAGCCTCAACAGTCAGTCCTCAAGTTCCCCATAAGTGCTCATAACCAGGCAGGTCTGGAAGTCAAACAACTAAATCAACAAATCCACACTGTTCCCCTCTCTACACCTAAACTCTTTGATATTTTGTTTCAGAATTCCCAACCAAACCCTTGTTACACACCTCCACACAACTTTTGTGGCAGGCAACCCAAATCATGAGGACACTCAACTTCAAATACCCTAGCTATAGCTCATTCTCTAGGTCAACAGTTACTTTGAGGTCTGAAGTCAAACTGACCTCTGCTCCCAGCTAACACTACATGTATAAGGGGCTGATCCTTCAGAATGGCTTAAGAGCCATAAAAAACATGCAACCACAAGCTTGCAAGTGCCTGCTGACATTTTATGTCCTGTTCTTCCCCTGCTGCTACCCCCTAAGAGTGATTATGTATGCCATAGACTCTAGTAGAGGTGAGAGCAGACAGTCAAAACTCTAGTCAATGTAATTTAGAAGGCTCTACTGCAAGAAGTCATTTTTCTGGTCTGAAAAGAACCAGACACAGCCAAAGAGGAAGACAGTGGTTAGCTGAATACTCTCAGGCTAAGAAGTGCTAACATTTTAAATCTATCCTGTTCAATCCCAGTAAGTAAAACTGCTTTCAATGACACAAGTGTACAGTACAGATCTACTGTACAAGGCATCAGGGTGGACCTTCCAACTAAACCTTCCATTCTGAAGACAAACTATGTAACAACTTGGTATGCAGTGAATTAGAGAAACCCTATCCAGAGGCAGTTGATTGGCTCACCTATCACCGACTACACTGGTGTTCTCCTCCAAAGCCAGTAGGGAGCTAGTGACAGCAACATCTGTGAGGATAACAGGATATTGCCATAAAACAAGTGATGAAGCAGAAACCCTATTGTCCTCAATTCCAGATGTAGACTTCAATGGTACTCTTTATTGTCTGTAATACCATTGACTTCAAACCACTCCCACACCTTTGGGAAGCCACCTCTTACCGTTTTTTAATTTCAGAGTCACTGAAGGAGGACAAGCGTGGAAGGCCATTCTTCTCATGATCATGTACAATATTTTCTGGGATATCTTCTATGGATGAAAATGCTCCTAGACAAATCGAAAAGAGAGAGCAACTGAATCTTTCAATAGGGGGGAAAAAGTGAGCACAAGCAAGCATGTGGACCTTTAGCTGACGGCTTTTTATTTTATCTTTCTCTTTTCTTATTTTTAGCATTTACAGTTACTATGTTTAAAGCTGTTAAAATGATGAAAGATTCTGACCGTGAAGCTAAAAACTGTTAAAATTCTTTAGGCTATGTGACACCAAGGTCCAGGATCAAATGGCCTCAAAACTCTCCTAAGAGCACATTATGCAAATTGCATTGGTAATTATGTCTAAGCCTCTATGTATCTCCCCACCTCAGTGTCCCCATTTTCTTTCCCTCTGCCTACACATACAAATGAAGAAAGACTTTGAGGATTAACTCCAAAGAAGGAATCAGCTTTTTGGCTGAGTTTCTACTACAAAAAAAAAAAAGAAAAAAAAAAGTTGTGGGCTGTTTTGGAACTGCTTCAACACAAAAGCACTTTGCTGTCAGAGTCCATGAACTTCTTTTAATGACTACGCTGTGCTGTAACAAAATTCTGATCATACAATACTACACAAAATAAAAAGCACTAGAATTAACAATAGAAAGCCTCCAGATATTCATTTCTGCAAGCACATACACTGACAAGAAAAATAATGTCACTAAATTCTGATGCATGTATTTTTAAATCCGGATCCTGGAAGTTTTTATGACCTTCAGAAATATTTCATGTGGGCCTTTCATGTTTCACTCAGGCTTTAGGCATAAGCCTTCACCCAGCCGTATCATTTCAGAATACCAACCTGCAACAAGAACAGCAGGGATACAAAACAAGCTCTTTAGGTTTTCACCTATGCCATTTCCTGTTGTAGAATTAATTGCAGTGAATAATGCACACTGCTCAGCTTCTGCGTTTTCTAATTTTTTTGTGTGGTAGTGGTGGTTACATTTTAATCATTGTTTTCTAATTATTATATTTGGTAGTCTAGGTTAAATTATATATGGTCAATAGAGGTCAGATTAAACAGCTTCAGAAACCTTGCATTCATCCAGAGCAGAGATTCAGTACACCAGGTGCAGTTAGCTTTCCCCTAGTACCACGGCTGCATTTCTCCATCCTGAAACTCCAAATACCACTTTGGTATTTGGATGTAACCCCCTCAAGTATCAGTCCTGCCTGATGAAACTATCCAAAGAGGAGAAAGAAAGAAAGTTAGGTCAACTGCCAGTGGTAGTCTTCAGCAGCAGCTAATAGTACATTGGCAGCTCAAGGCAGCAGAGACCAATGTTCACATAGAAACAAATTTTTATCCTTATCCAACATACCAGAACTAGGAAGTTCAAAGGGACAGGCTCCCTGCTGGTAAGACAGAAGCTGTCCTCCACTTCACAGAGCAAACACATCCTTGCCTGTCCCCAATGTGTTACATTCTGTTAAAAGCAGGTACTTCTAATGCACTCAGCAGGTTTCATATATAGTACCTTCTTGGCGCAAGGCTTTCATAGCTATTTAACACACATGCACATATCTATGTGTGTGCATATCTTTGCTGGATTTTCAGCTCCCATCCATATACCACAGTTGAAGTTTTTAAAGACATACTCCTTGCGATGAAAGTTTTGCTGAGGGATGTAGTTCCCTTGCCAATTTGTGGCTGTTTTGTTCTGGGTGTGCAAACCAGTTCACACAAGGTACAGAAAACACAAACACAAACGCAGAGTTAGTTGTTGACAGGGTGCTTCTAACAAGAAAGCTGGGTTTAAAATGTTCGCATTGTGCCCACATCTTGGTAAGATATGCCACCTGCAACACCACAGAAGAACCTCAACTGACTTGACTACGTGTAACAAATTCACAGCCCTGGCTCATGGACAGAAAGAAGGATCTCATGTCAAACAAGGGTATGTTATGTTAAATAACAACATGTTAAGTTTATGTGTGCGAAGTAGTGGTACAGTAGACAACCTTGAGGAAACTACTTATTTTTATTGGCACACCAGGCTACTAGAAGAGTACATCTGCCTACATAGACAAGCAGTGTTGATCCTGTACATTGTTCTGAAAACACACTAGTGCCTTTACTCCTTTTTCTACAGTCTTTCAACCAAACTACTGCCTCAAGCACCTCAGAATTTTCCTAACTCCTGTGATGGGTCACCGACAGCACACACATAAGATTTCAATAGCACAGATCAACAGCTGCTCCTGAGTTTTAACTACCTTTCTTCACGGGTAAAGATCCCTACTTAAAAGTCAGTGGCTTTCAGTCAGAAATTTTGTATTATTGTTTCTTAGGGAATTGTGATACCTTGTAGTTTACTTATTGCAAATACTGTTAGTGGTACTCCTTCAAAGAGAACAAATCTACCTATCACATACACGAGTACTCTTCCGTGACTCAAAATACTCCTGAGCCAAGTAATAAGAAACTTTATTTTCACACAAAGAACAGGTATATTTGCTTTAAAAGAGATGTTTTGAAAGGACTAGAATCAATTAGGAAGAATGAAAAGCTGAAATTAATTATCAGTGTGCAGAAAAGAGAAAGAATATATTTTTGTGTTGTCCCAGATGGACAAAAGAAACCCATACACCCGCAGCAGAGTAGATACCATTTAAAACGATCAAGACTTTTTTCCACTGAGTGTTGCCCACTTTTGGCGTCTGACAAAACAGGATCTTGTGCTTGTCACACACAAATATTCGGTCCAAGACGAATTTGGAAACTGAAGTGTGAGAGAGATTTTTCAGTGCAGTGTCTCTGCAGACATTCCTGAGAAGCTCAAGTCTTTCCATATGAACCAGGGGCTGGCGGATCAGATTTCCAGAAAAAGCTTTTCCAGTTGGCTTTATGAAATGCAGGGGGGGGGGGAGGGAAAAAAAAAAAGTGCAACAATTTAGTTTTCAGATCAGATTCTGAAGTATAGAAATCCTCAAACTGTGCATCCTAATGACTCCCAGATTCACAATTAAAACATTGCTATGTATTAACAGAGTAGTACACAACTTCCTTCCTGTGCTGCTGCTGTATACATTGGTTTGACCCTTAAGTCGTTATTTGGTAGTAGACAGTAGTAAGAACTTTTCCACACAACAATGTAAGTCCACTGCAGAGGAGCAGGTCTTATTCTGTGTGGATAAAACATACTTTGACCAAATATTTGAACTATCACAAAACTTGAACAACTGGTAAGAAAGCTTCTGAGGGGCTTGGTATAGGAATTTCAACTGAAATTAAGCTTTCCTTTCTGGGAAGATAGGGATTAGGGATGCTGACCCATCTGGACAGAAAATAAGAAATTACAATAAAAGTTCTGTGGCATTTTCTAGCACCTGCAGGCATTCATTGTTTCGATATATCCAACATGCCATAAAATTAAAAGGACAAAAAAATCACACAGCAAACTTCAGTGCTTACTGTGGCAAAGAAGAGTAATAGGCGGAATTCCTCTCCCTAAAAATGAACTGTTCAATATGTCTTATTTTTTCTGAGACTAAGTCAGGAACCAAAACCACCTCTGTCTCACAATTAGTGTGGAGAGAGGAGAAAGCAGCTTGTATGATTAACAGGTGATGGGAAACTTTAAATTTCTGTTGACAAATCTTTCCCTTCCACTAATTGATTTACACGGCTGGCAATCCCTAATATCAATACAGACTACCAAATGTAATGATTGTCAGCAGCCCTGTAGAAAAGGACTTCAGGGTACTAATAAATGAAAAATTGAGTATGAGCTGGCCATGTGCAGTTGCAGCCCGAAAGCCAACCATATCCTGACCTGCATAAAAAAAGAAGCGCCAACAGGTCAAGGGAGGTGATTTTGCCTCTCTACTTTGCCCTGGTGAGATCCCACCTGGAGTACTGCATCCAGCTCAGGAGGTCCCAGAACAGGAAAGACATAAATCTGCTGGAGCAGGTCCAGATGAAAGCCATGAAAATGTCCCAGCCCTCAGAATATTTCTCCTATGAAGAAAAGCTGAAAGAGTTTGGGTTGTTCAGTCTGGAGAAGAAAAGGCTCCAAGAAGATCTTATTGCAGACTCTCAATACTTACAAAAGCCTTACAAGACAGAGTTTTTACCAGGGCCTGTAGCAACAGGACAAAGGGTAATGGTTTTAAAGTGAAAGAGGGTAGTTTTAGATTACCTATTAGGAAAAAAATTTGTCCTGTGAGGGTGGTGAGACACTGGAAGATGTTTCCCATAGAAGCTGTGGATGTCCTCTCATTGAAGGTGTTCAAGGTCAGGTTAGAGGGAAGGCTTTGAGTGACCTGATCTAAGGAAAGATGTCCCTGTCTGTGTCATAGGGGTTGAGCAAGATATCTTCAAAGTCCCCTCCTAACCCAATCCATTTGGTGATCCTATGATTTTAGGCACAGCACCCATGCTATACATAAAAAAAGAACAATTTCCTTTTGTGCTCATCCTCCATAAGAAGAAAAATCTCATTCTGCTTTTCCTGTTTGTTACTCTTCTCCAATATCCCCTAGTCAGAATGCAATTTGAATAGCCTGACAGGTTGTTTATCTGTCAAAACAATTCCTTTTGCATGCAATCAGGATTAATATTATTGTTCTGCGTTTCATGCTGTCAGGAAGTCAGACGGAATGTTTTTTTGATCTAGAAACCTTATTATCCTCTTCCATACAAGTAAAGGAAGGTATTAAAATTCACTATACAGATCTGCCAGCCTTTCACTGAACAAAGTGTTTCTCCCAAGAATTTTGAGGATATCTTTAATTTCAGAGTTTTTACACACAAAACCAGAATGTGTTACATTTATATAAGAAGCTACCTTCCATACTGCATCACAAAAATATTTGTAAACATAGGATGACTTATGTAAGCAACAGAGAAAAAAAGTTTGCCTTAGCCCAACTGTGCAATTAACTTCAAAGTTACATTTGCATAAAGAATTTTCAGAACTTCCCTGTAAATTAGGAAGTACCACATTTGTTCTGCTTTATTGCTGAAAGCACAGAACTATGCATCTAAAGGATCCACTGCTATTGAATACTATTGTGTTCATATTCTACTTTGGAAAACACGCTGAGATGTGAAGTACAGAGAGCACAAAACATGAAAAAGAAATGGAGACCTGATAAAAAGAATCTGAGAGATTGGGCAGATAACTAAGAGAACAGACAATACACAGGCTTGCCCTCAAGAACCACAACCCTGGTGACTATGGCAAGGTAGAATACAAGCAATCCAAAATTGGGCCATTACATGAAAAAGGCCAGCAAAAATGACTGTCCTGACTTGCTAAAGAAGTATTCTAACGGTTTTCTCCTAGAAATGGAAACACATTAAGATGAATCATTCATATGAAACAAGACAGCAGGTTACCATAACAAACTAGCTTTGTGAAGCTAAAATGAATTCTGCTGGCTCTATCTAAATAGAACAGTCTGAATAAATAATTCCTGTCTAGCAATTCCTTTTAACAACAGGAAGCCCTTCCTTAATATATTTTTCTTCCCCCCATTCTTTAATGCATGCAACCCTTATCTCAATAGTATGCACCTGAAAATCTTCAGGCCAATGTTTTTCTGCTGGCACATGTACCTCCTCCACTTTTGTCACGGCTGTCAGTATCAATGGTTCTTGCTTGGAACCATAGCCTAAAGAAAAAAGAGAGAGAAGAACATTACAGAAGGTGAAGAGAAGGCAACTATTTCTGCTTTACAACTAACACAACGGAACATCACTTTCTGTATTAAGCTTACAAAACATCAGGATTTGTTTTCAAAAGGGAAGGTGATAGACAAGACATGAGACAAGACATATGAATATTTTAAAGGATGTACTCTATGGGAATTCTGGATGCAATTTCTGTTGAGTTTTATCACAGAAACACATCCATTATCTTTTATTTTGGTCTTTTTTTAAAACAAAATGTCCTTAAGGACAGGCAAATCATAAATCCAAATGTCACAATTGGTAGACAATTGAATATATCTATAGAGACTTGATGGTTAAGAAATTTTTATGTTTCAAAGTATGTCCAAAGTTAAAAAAGAAAACAAAAACAATCAATGTATCAGGTTTCTCCCTCCCCTCAAGACAGGCTTTTTCTGTAAGTTTTTGGACATTACCACTGTCATTAACATTCACCTTTTATTGCTTTGGTGCTCTAAGTAAACATCTCTAATGAGCAATGGATCTACACTGGAACACAGGAATTTTCACCCCAATGCGAGGAAAAGCTTCTTTACTGTAAGGGTGAAGAAGCACTGCAACAGGCTGCCCAGGGAGGCTGTGGAGTCTCTTCTCTAGAGACATTCAAGACTGTCTGAATACGTTCCTGTATGACCTGCCCTAGGTAACTCTGGTTTGGCAGAGGGGTTCGACTCAATCTTCCCTTCTATCCCCTACCATTCTATGATTCAATTTCTGGTCAGATGCTCTTCGTTAAAGACTGCCACAATGCAAGAACAAACTCAGCTGACACTCTTTTTTAATGACTTTGAGGCAGCTAATAGTTTGAGACCAAAGTGAAGTATGCAAGGGAAGAAGCATTTACGCCTTTTGCAATTGGTATGCTACAGGAAAATTGAAAATAACACAAGGCTGTAGTTTTACTTTCCACATTGCAGAAAGATGGAAAATAATTTGCAGCAGCTTTCCCTAACCACAAAGCAGAAAGAACACAATTTCTCCCTAAAAAAATCTATTTCCATCCATATTGGACTACTTTTCCCTTCATATAGTTTCTTCTATGACTAATCTTTTTTTCAGCTGCATCCATATTGGCTTACTGTTTCATAGTCAAGAAAACATACGAAGTGCTTATGTCTTTTTTTCTTAGCAAAGCACTACCTACACTGGATTTTAACCAACAGCATACATGGAAAAGCAAATTAAAAAGTAAAATAAGGTAAGCACGCAAGTTTTCGGATACAGTAGATGTTGTGCGCAGACATTTATCAGTGTCCTTCTGTACAATCAAAATAATCTGATTCACTGAAAGAGTAGTTAACATACCTTTCATTTCCTTGTAGGTGCTACAAGATAACAGACAGAATCTTGCTCCTCCTTATTAAGAAGTTCCTATTGCTCACTTACCCAAGACTTCAGTAAAAGGCTTAAACAAAAGAACTATGATTCATTAAAGCAACTGTTGTTTTTGTTCTAGATGCTAAGTAGACACATCCAAATAAGACAAGACATATTTTATGAAGTCTAAAAGAGTTCCTTTAGGGATAGCCATCCTCCTAAGACCCTCTCCAAAATTCTGTTAGCATATTTAAATTACTTCCCTTCATTAATTTTAATACAAAGACTGGTATCTCCAACACAGTCATGCCTTTGCAGGACTGAGTCTAAGGAACTATACCACCTTCTGCTCAGAGAAGTATTCAAAGATAAAGGAATATTCATCACAGACACCCAAACTGAAAAAGGAAAAAAAAAAAAAAAAAGAATTGGCAAGCCAAGATAATAAAAAGCAAGTAAATGCCAACAGTGTACCCTAGCAACTTTGCTTTTTTTAAACTACATTTTAGTCCTCCTGACAAAATCTGATTGAAAGAACTTCTCAAATAGCTGAGCTGAGAAACAAGAGTTGGTGTAGAAGGAAATACTGGACAACTTAAATAACTAACATAAGACCAGCTTATTTGCAGATGTACTAGGTCTCAAAAACAGCTAGGATGAAGGAAAGTTAAGTTAGCCCACAGTTCTCCTCTGTAAGAGTTGCTTAAACCTCCACACTGAGGTATGCTATTTGAAAAGGTATATCTAATATATTTATTCACTATCAAGTCATTGAAACAAATGGCACTAGTGATATCAGTGCTTCAAAAGTTACACAAGCAGAAGATGCAGAAATATGGATTTCTTAGGACTTACAGTCAGGTTATCATCTCCACCCTAAACTCTCTGTAGGATGGCTTTGTAACAGTAGCTCCGTAGCAGACAGAAAACTGTAACATACTGTGTTGTGTCATCAAATGACTTGAATTCCTCATCAGCTTAATACCATCTGGGCTACTTAAGCTAAGCAAAAGCCTGTAAGCTGTTTGTCAGTCAAACAGCAGAGGATAAAAATGAATGCAAGAAGCAGAGCAGAGGTGGCTAGGCTAAGTGCATAGAAAATGAAATGAAACTTTCTGCAAGTTGAATGTAATACTGCAGTCACAGGACAAGAGTCATAAGAGGACAGAAACTAGTACCACGTGAAATGCACTCTTAATTCCTCATCAGTCTCCTTTGTCTCTAAACAGGTAATTGTGCTCTGTTGTTTTGCATGTGACTTCTAGTACATAAAAATACTGAAATGGAGTTAATTTTAAAAAGCAGACCTCGGAAGGCAGTACTGTCAAAAATCATCCTCTCTCTTCTTTACTGCCAGAAAAAAAAGACGTTAGCTTTGCAGGCATCTACCAAGGAAAGCAGAAACTGAGTATTGGCACCATCACTTCTAGAAAGTTATCTGTTCTGTTCTAAATCCTACTGAAGAAGTGGTAACATGACAAAAAACTGTTTTGCACAGAAAGCGTATTTGTGTGAAGCATTATTCATTTCCTGTTACACATCAAACACTAAAGATGAACTTACCATCCGGGTCTTTAAATGTCAATGTGATAAACTTGCTAGCAACCATGAACATGAATATCACCCAAAAGCATGCAGCTAGCAGCAGCCACTGGTGGTGCATGTTGTCTGACTCGAGCCATACAAAGTTGTTGCTTCCTGTTTGAAAGAGGAAAGACTGACATGTTAATTATTTTTGTTCCAGTTTAGAAAATACTTTCCATAATCAAACTGACAAAACTCCAATATGCCTGTGTGTCATAAACACAGTAGTATTTCAGTAGATTTCACTTGTCACTCTTTGTCCTTTTGGCTAGGTTTTTAACCAAGGTTAAAGCTGAGGCAACATAACCGCTGGCTACTGTCAAAGGAAGGCTTCACTCCTCATTCACCTCCATGTACACAATCCCACACCCTTTCTTGTGTTAGCAATAGCACTGTTGGATGGCTCAGGGATACAGACCAGCAAAAACCTTCTTCTAAAGTTCAGGTTATTTTTTGATTAAACTTTGCAAGACAGCTCATTTTAATAAAGGAAGGAGAATGAAGAAAGCTCTGCTCTCAGTGGTATCTAATCAGCAGATCAACCAAGCTGTAACAGTAACAATGTTCTTAATTGTCCCAAGTCAATTCCTAAAATATAACACAGACTTCAGGAACCAGAGTCTGGAAGCTACTAAACTAGAACACTAAACTTAACTCCCCCAAAAATTCAAATATATTAATGTCTTTTTAAAATCCTGTCACTTTTATTGCTTCTGAAGTATCAAACGTAGTTTCAAGATTTTTTTTTTTCCATTTCCGTTGTGCTAAGCACTATTCACAGGAATAGTAAAAAGAGTTCTTATGCAGCAGTGCCTACTACCTGTTGCTGCTACCCTGCAGGTAACTCTTAGACAGGGCTTTCCCAGGAGTGCGGGATTATCCAAACAGTTGAGATTGCAGACAGGTACTGACTGAATCCAAGCAAACTGAGGATGAGGACACTGCACAATATCACAAACACATGGTGTTTGCCCTATGCTGCAGTCTATTTGCTGTAATTCCACCCTCCCCCCACCCCCAAAAAAAAAAAGTCATATTTTTTATGGTTAAAAGTTAAGATGCAACACCAGGAAACGAACTACAAAAAAATATTTAAGTCCTCAGCCACTAAAAGAAATGTAAAATTTTAAGGTACATCTTTTGCTCGATATCCAACTCCTGATGAGCAATGCACTCTAGGAATCACTGGTTCCGACACTGAGTATCTGTAAAACTTCCACTGCAAAATTTAAGCTTCTATAACTTTAAAAAAAGAACAACAAAACACTAAGAGCAAACATCAATGCCTGCCTACCAAAACCTGAGACTCCTCAGACTTGAATATCCTGCAAAAATACAGTACCATTGTCTCAGGTGTTGCTGGAGAGATAAGACACTTGAAGGCCTGCACTCAGGTGCTGCAAAGTTCAAACATAAGTGAATGCTTCCTTTTGAGGATACATAAAACACAACTTCAGAATGCTTAATCAAAGAGGATCTAACACAAAAATCTCCAAAAATTCTGTGAAGTTAGAGCTTGTAGCCTCAGGAAGAACAAAAAAGCGAAAACATCCATGTAACTAGCAATAGGATGAAACTCAGCCCTAAAGTAGCCACATGCAACTTCCATTAGAGTCATACCTGTGTGGTTTATGATCACACTTTCTATGCAGCCACTGGAGTGAGTTTCCAGGAAGTAAAAGAGATATCCTCTTTCCCAGCAAAGACTTTAAAATCATGCTAGTTAATATTTCTAAGGAAACTTTGTATTACATATTCCAGTCATACACCAGTATTCCACCTTCTTCATTTGCACAAAGCTTAAATAATGGTTTAGATGTTGTTTCAGTATGCCCACCTGCAACACCAGTACTGCTGCTACAGGTTCTGATCATTTTTCCAGCTAGCTTTTCCCTTCCTGCAATGTAAATGTTTTCAGGAAGGGTTCTCACTATAGCTGACAGAAGCAAAATGTCTTTGAGGTAAGTTGAAAACCTTTGCAGGCAGCCAAACAGCTCAAAACAGATTTGAGACCCTAAGGATGTATGTGAAATGGGTGAGAGGAGAAAAAGAACAGCATACCTCAAACTAAAACAAACCAAAACAAACCAACAAAACAATATTTTATCTGGTATGGCAGTATTCAGGTCTATTTTTATTTTCTCGGTGCAATATTTTTCAGTTTGGCTTCTGACAGATTGTTTTCTTTCCTTTTCTTCCTTTATGATTTCACTTTTAAGTACCTCTCCTAAAACCACTGCATTTAAGTAAAAAGATGCATCAACTGTTACACGTGCTGTGATCTCCACAAAGATGATGCTTGTCATCTCCCTTTTTCTGCTGGAATTCCCTAGCTTCCAAATGAACATGCAATGTCTGAGACATCTTATTCTTCAACATCGAAGACTGCTGGCCAGAAAGGTCAAATAATACAGCATGAATTCCAGAGCACTGAGCTCTTTCCAAGTAGTTCAGAAGTTATTCTTATCCTGCCATCGAGCTAGCACAAAACTTGCCCTAAGATTCATGCTGAAAACCACTGGGTCTCAAAGGCCCGCATTTTTCAGACTACCACAACACCTACCATCTCCCATTTAGAACACTGAAATTTATCGCCTTTGCTTTCAGACATCACAGTAATTTGGAAAATTTTCTAACTCTTACAGGTGAGAGAAATGCAAAATAGATGTCAGGACACAAAACATAGCAAGGATAAAACCATGAGGACCATTCAACAGTCAAAATACAATCAAACCTGTCTCCGAGGCAGAAGACTAACAAGAACACTCTGCAGGAGGAAAATCTCTTTCTAACCGCCAGCTGTAGACTTTTCAAAGATGCAATGAATGGTCTGGGCTACACCCTTCTGTTTAACCCAGTGTATCTGGGAGAAATGGCCTCCAACACACATAACATCCCTGCTAGTCTGCCCACTTTTATACTTGTAATAGAATCACACCATTCAGTAAGGAATATTGATCTGTATCCCCTTATGTAATTTATGCATTGGATTTCTAAGAAGTTATGTTAAATAACATGGGAAAGTAGTTTCCATGTGCTACAACCTGAAAAGCAGTTAGCACACACAGGACCGTGCTGCCAGATACTGTGCTCTAGAGATGGAAGAGCAACATTTCAGCCAAAGATACCAAGCAGTACACCACTTATCTCAAGGACGGGACTTGGAGACTAGAAAGCGGACAGCATTGCAGTCACATCCTTAACAACTACCACCATCACCCTTCAATGCATTAAAGCCAAGGGGGAAATACTAAGCAGTTTTGCCTACTCCTATTTTACAAGCACAGCAAATCTGCAAACATACTCCTCGATAGAACAGTCTTGTCAGAGCATCTGTCATAACATAATTGCCAAGGCTGGCACTGTCAACTGCCTTCTAGCATCCTAAACAAAACTACATCTATATTAGCATCTCAGAATCACTGTGGTTGGAAGGCATTTAAGATTATCAAGTCCAACCATTACCTAACTCTACAGGCCTGTTCAAAATTATACACAGGTGTAAGTCAAACTTAAATGCAATGGCTAGCAACATTTTTAAAATAACATGTTTACATTGTTCTCTTTCTCTAGCTTCTCTAATACTCTGATCATTTTCACACAGGGTAATTGAACTTCTCATTATATCTCCAACCTTACATTTCTGTTGCCTCTTCTGTTACTTATTTTCTAGTGAAAACATGTACTATCTTTAGGAGTTTCCTCCAGCTTTCAAATGTGTCTTTTGCTTGTCTAAAACATTTTTTCTTTAGGAAAAAACAACAGACTTCTGAAGGTTTAATCTGTTTTCTCACAATGATATACACAGGGATTTTTCAGGTTAATCCTTCTCTTTCTTATTGCAATGCTACACTTTTTGGAGGCACAAGATCCTCAAAACCCCTGTCTATCCATTCCTCTGTAATTCCTGTGCTATTTCCCCAAAGCCACTCAACTAACCCTCAAATCAGCTAGATGCCACTTTTGCATGAGGTAAAAACACGACTGCAAACATATGCACAAACATGAACCAAAGATGAACACAAAATGTGGCATACTTGACCTGTGGCCTGAAAGTAACCTGCTACCTGGAAAAAAAATACTTGCACTCTGAAGAAGACCACTGTCTTCATGTGAACAATGGGACAAAGCACAGAAGATTAAAAGAAGATTAAAACTCTGTGCACAGCCGCTGGCTCTGCAGCTTATGCTGCTTGGATAGGGGCTCCTTGGCAGGTCGGTCCTTGCGTGCATTGTGAATGACAGTAGCATGCTGGTAGTCTTGAACTACCAACTGTGCATCAGCACATGAATAATGATATAATTTGAAATGGAACTGGCAATGAAGGCCAAACAACAGCTAGCTGGGGTATCTAATGCACTTCTGTCAAGGCCTCCTTTGTGTTATCTTCAAGTTGAGATATGGACAACTTATTGTGCTTATAAAAAAACGAAATGGAGGAAAATCTATCCCACTTTCCTTTGGTAAGTTATGTGGTGCTAGTAAATAAGGCACATTATAACAGGCATTTCTGAAAGCTGGTTCTTTCCTAAGGCTTTCCTCCACCCTGACGGCATGCACACACCTACCCTACTCTGCTCTTTCAGCCACCACTGGAGAGCGGGATCCTTCCCGAGCACGCACAGTTCACCTGTCAGCGGGAAGAAAACGAACGACCGAAGCAAGTCCCCGTAACTGCTGCCTAACCCACTTTACCCCGGGGCAGGCTCAGTCTGTGCAAGCTCCGCAGCCCCCAGACCGGGAACGGGACCCCACCTCCCCACCCCGCACACCCATGCCCTGTATGACGGACACCAGCTCCATCTCCACAGCGCTACCCCCACGCTCTTCACAGCTCGAGACGGCAGCAGCTCCCCTTGTCCCGGCATCGCGGCTTCCAGGGGGCTCCACTCACTGCTCAAGGTGGGCGGGGCAGGGGGGAGAGGAAAGGCGTCTTGGCCAGGAAGAGGGGACACGGCGGCTGTGGTCCGAGCAGCTGGACAGAAGCCGAGGCAAATCCCACCCCTATTCCACAAGCCGGACTCCGAGCGCACGGATCCGGTCTCAACAAACGTAAAACTTTTCCCGTTCCGGAGGGGGATGTAGGGCGGCCTTCCCTCACCCTCGGCAGGTACAGACAACAGACGCCTGCAACGCCCATCAGCATCCTCAACCCACTGGCCGTAGGAGCCTCTCTCTGGGCCTGTCGACCGCCGGGCCTCCCCCACCGGTCCCGGCCAAGGCCCCACCCCGGGGTATCGGGCCTCCCCCGCGGTGCCCCCTTCCCGGCGTACCGACCCTCCAGCGCTGCTCCCGCCGAGGACTCGCCTCACCCGGCGGCGGGGCTGGTCTGCTCCGGCGGCCCCAGCTGCTGGTGCTGCATCCCCCACCGCCCGGCGGCGGGCGGCAGCAGCAACGGCGGCGCTTCCCCACCCCCGCTCAGTCCCTGCTGCTGCCGCTGCCATCATCGCCCGGTCCTGCCGCCGTCACCTCCATTTCCTCCCGCCGCAGGCAGGCCTCGGCTGCGCCGCCAGCCCCACCGCTAGGAAAGAGAAGAAGGTGAAGGCCGCCGCGGAGATGAGTCGAGTCGGCTCGGTTCCGAGGAGACGCAAAGCCGAGCCCTGCCGCCCGGAGGCGGGAGGGAGGGAGGGCTGCTCTCCTTGCCCCGCCTCGCCTCGGCGTGGAGGGCGGTCTTGCATCTCGTCGCCCTCGGCCCGCGTCTCGTCGCCTGGTCCCGCCACAAACCTCGGCACCCGTCATCCCCCGATGTCTTCCATTTTCCACATGCTTCTCGGCAGGGCCTACCGCCAGTGCCCAGCTGGGCTCACGTATATGCTTGTGTATACGAGTGTTTGGCTGTGGAGTTGTTTTTTTTTACCGTTAGAAGTATCGTTAATAGGTTCCCTAACGCCGTATTTCAGGAAAAGAAGGCTGAAAATGTGACTTTCATGCAACTGCAGGACTCCAAAACCTACAAATCCCGTCTAACAAGGTGCTGGTGATAGATCTATTTTTTAAGAGCTATTAAAAAAACTTCTTTTGACTATGTATTGCAGTGCATGGCTGTAGAGATGTATTACGGGGCCAAAGTGGTGTGTCCTAAGCTCATGGAAGCTGCGTTGCCATAGAAGATTGTCTCAAACAGATTACCTCTCTCCTCTTCTTTCTTTGTATTGAAGCAACCATGACAATCAGCTCCTGGAACAATATGTTGCAGCTCAGACACTGCTTGGGTGCCTTCACCTGTGCCAACTAAAGGTAGCTGCTGCCACCTTTGCAACCGAGCGTGCAAAGCAGAGTCACCCTGAAAATATTGGGGGTGCTTGCCCACCATAACAGCATGCACAGGCACCCCAAGACTCACCTAAGTGGGGTCTCAATGTGCCTGCCTAGTGAGTGGTGCGTGTTCCACCCTGCTATGGGGCCACCTCTACCAAGCACCCCTAGGCAGGGAATGAAGGGGAATTTAGGAATGAAAGGCAGCGCCATGAAGTGTTGGCATGCACCCATCACCAAGAAGATACTGACCAGAGAGGACACCGTTGGAACTCACAGTCGTGATACTCTCCTCTTGCCTCTAGTCCTATTTCTTTCTGTAGCACTTCCTGCTTTTAGAGTCAGTGTATGACCAAAGTAATCTGCACAAACATGTAATTAATAAATCTGTATCATTCTGGCCAGTTTGGTGACAATTTGCCTTACCTCACTCTTTAAATATTGCTGAAGAACCTCCTGGGAGCCCTTCTGCTGAGGTTGGGTCATGACAGCTCCACAGAAATGGAGCTCAAATGGTGAGGCCCGTTTGACTGTGCGTGGGAGACTGCAACACTAGAACAAAGACACCTCATTTTTAAACTCATTGAATACTGAAACACTGGAGACCTGTCCTCCAGTATGAAATTTAATGATGCAACACGAAGGATGGGCTGTGTCACCTGACCCCAAAAGATGTGCTCCTGTTTCATGATCCAGCACAAACACTGTCATGTAATATGTCCTGTTGTGTCTGGCCACCAGAATATATTTGCTCACTGGAAACTGGTAAATTGAGTGGGAGGCACAGGGAAATCCCATCTTTCAGGTGAAGAGTCAGAATAAACAGCATACTACAGGCAGTCTTGTGGATAGCCCAAACAGGCATGCTGCATGAGGAGCAAAAGCCCTTTCTTCCAGCCTTCATCACTTCTTCCACATCTCCATCTTCTTACCAAGTGTGTCCTGTCCTTGTAAAGACCCACACAACAGGATAAGTTTGAACCAGGTAATGGGAGAGGTGGAAGTTTCAAAATCTGCACAAGGAAAAAAACATGACTGAGAAATCTAAGTGTATTTTGAGGCTTCAGGAAATGATCCCCGAATCCCAGACCAAGTGGTCTGATGTCCACAGGTTGGGACCCTTTGCAGTAGACTGTTTCAGTTCATGGGTTTCCTATGAGATCTTGTGTGGATAACGTAGGGCAATATTGCCAGTTAGTGGATTGTGTGTCTAAGTAAATACATAAACCACATCCAGTCCCTTGAAACTGATTTGCCATAGAATACTTGAACCCTAACAAAATCATGGCCTGAACACTAATGAAGTCTGTGAAGAGCACAGGGGAGCTTGCTGCAGGGTCAAGGACAACAGTTCAAGACAAGACAAATTCAGGAAAGACAAAATTATAGTAGCAGTTTCTGTTTGTCTCTGTGGTTTGGTTACCAACTAATGAAAATAATCCAATGAAAGTAGAGTTTAAAATGCTTTCACAGCTAAAAAAAAAAAAATATATTGTAAATTCATTAGAGTCCGGATCAAAACTGATAAAAGCAAATTTAAACTAGTGCCTCTTCTAGAACAAGGAAGAAGAAACATAGAACAGGCAACTTTAACTTAAATATTCATTCACCTCATGTACTTCCCAACCTCTCATTTTATGGCCTGTGTCACTGTACAGAGCTTGCATTTGAGACTTTTTGACACAGACACACACGTTACTTGTATAATTTCCAATCCCAAGTAGCAGGCAGTAGGACTCTGTGTGCTACATTAGATATCTCATTGAATGACTAAGTGACAGCTCTCTTCCCTGTTAGAGGAGGATCTGTTCCCTCTGACTGATGCCTTTCCAGATGTGACTACCATGGTGCACTATGCTGCAGTCCCACCAAGGAAGTTAAAGGACACTGTCATTGATATGGATACTGTGCTCAGCCTACGGTATGCACACACACACTACTGCAAATGCATTAACAACTATGCATTCAGTGATACACTGGTAACTGCTAGTCAATAGTGACGAGTTGAGACATAGGTCTCACTGGGAACCAGTGCCAAAACCCAGTAGTCAGAAACCCAAGTTCTCTGCCTGACTCTATGTTTATACATTGGGACACCTCATCCTTGTGCTCCCCTTCTTCTACCTGTGAAGCAGAAATGGTAAGAGTGATAGTTACCTTGTTGGGAAAGTACATTGGAAATCTATGGCTGTCATTAGTTTGAGTCTCTCATAGCCTAGGAAGTTTTTTCTTTCTTCAGGCTTCAGAGTGATGACTACAATTGCAGCCATGCACAGGTTTATTAATAAGCAGTCTCCAGCTGTGGAACCAGTTCCTGCCAGATTATCGTGCTCAGTCCAAGTATTTTAACCTTTCAAGTATGTTGTTACTGACATGTATAATAATTAATCCCGTATTAAAAGAACCAATTTTCCAAACTAAGCACAGTTAATAAGCTTTGTTGTCAGTAATTGGGCCTGAAAGTGTCTGATGAAGTTGAAGAATGTGTTGCATAGGCAACTGTACATTTGGATTATACAGTCACTAGTTCAGGCCAATGGGATTCTTGCTAGTACTAATGCTAAACTGTATTGGGGCTTACTGTGTTAAATAGGCAGCAAAATCAGTGTTTGAGTGTGGGTTAGTTTTAATAATAGAAAAATTTTACACTGTCAAAGCAATATAAAGGACAATTTTACTCTCCTCTCTGGGACTCTCTAGAGCGACTGCAGCTTTCTCAGAGATATGCTGCTGAAACCCATGGAAATGATACAGCCATTTTTCTCTATGGACATGGGCCTAAATTGGAAAATGACATCTTTATAACATATAATTTTTATGCCATTACAAAAGGGTCTTTTAATGTCCTAATAACACATAGATCTTTATTCCAGACTTGATATTTCTTCCCAAAGAGTCTTAATTGAAAAAGATCTACATGCGCAGCTTGACCAGTCTGGAAGACGAGGTGTGGCACTGGACAACCAAGCTGCAAGAGCACATTCAGGCACTTTAAGAAACTACTATCTGTCAGTGGCAGGCTGTCTTGACTGCCCTCAGTATGAGTTAATTCTAAATAGAGTTTAAGCATATTGAAATGTTTAAACGAGTCCCTGTCTTGGACAAGATAAGTAATCATCCATACCGCAGTTTACAATTGAACACATCCAGCCTAATCACACTGAAAATAACCTCCTTTTCCTTGACTTTCCAATCTCATCCTATTCAGCAGAAGCATAGGCTTACCCATATTGTTAAATTTATGTTTATTTTTGGCTCTTTGCAGTTATTTCAGGTTTTAATCCAATGCCAATTACTAGGATTAATCTTGGTAGCCCTTTTAGTCATGCTTTGCCTCCATAAGAGCTGACCTTAAGACAAGTCACCTGTTCAGCATCAAGTACTCAGGAAGAATGAATCTTATTTACATTGGCAGGAACACATGCTTTTCCTAGTGCAGTGCCATTGTCAGTGAAATCACTGATCTGCTTCATGACTGCATTTCTGAGGCATAACTGATCCCCACAGGAGATCTTTTCTGTACAAGTACTTTGCAGATATGCCACCTCTGGCACTTCATACATATGTTAGAGCATGATCTTCATGATGTAAATACAATACATAAATTAATATATCTATTCCTGAATTATTTTTAATATAAAATAGCTTTAGCAAGGAGTGACCTATAAAGGAGTCTGTCTAAAATAGCTGGTGTATAGGAAAGACTGAGCTATGTGGAGGGCTTGGGGCTGGTATCTGCAGCAAAATTGGACTGGCTGTAGTGAAGGCAAAATTTAATTTGTAAGCAGCAAATAAGACTTGTTTTCATTTGAAGATTAAGTCTACTTTTTATTTCAGGGTAGAAGCAAGTTTTATCTCATGGTAAGTTCCTTGAAAACTGTTAAATCTTTATATACCATTACACCATTTGATTGCTTTCTGAGTAGGACACAGAAAGTTTAGACTGAGGTAAGTAGGTCATTAGCTAAATCATCTACTTTACCTTATATTCTTAAAACACTTAGTCTGAGCTGGTCATTTGAAAGGGAAAACAGCTTTGTGGGGTTTATTAACAGCAATAAGCTGAACATGATGCCAGGATTGGGATAGAGTGGCTAGGAACTACATTTAATTATCAAATCAATGCCAAATAAAATTGAACCGAATTATTCAAAATTAATTATACAGGTCATAAAATGAGTGCAGCCAACAAGCAAATTATCATGTCAATGTAGCAAGACAAATCAATTCTTTAAACAAGGATCAGAAATAATAACTGACTTTTAAGACCCAATTATGGGTATTTTCCAAAGTACAGAAATAAGACAATTGACTGAATCAATTAGCATTCAAAACAAGCTACTTTGAAGTAAAGTAACTTGCAACCCTCTTCTAACTCTCCCCTTTCCCCATGGCCTGAATCAGACAGCTGGTTTTACTAACTTCCATTTCTCTCTGTGGCTGGCAGTCTCAAAGTGGCAAGCAGCTGAGTCTTAAATGCACCTGCTGCAACCACCAAGGGACAAATTAGTTCCAGGCTGTTTCCAGGTGACAAAGTTGCTGTGACACTGCAGATACAGTGCTCACCGTTGCATCTATGACTTGGGCTCCAAAGAGAGCAAACTATAAATGCTCCTTCCATGCTGTCTTGCCATCAGTTGCAAGATTGGCAATGCACAGACAGATCTGGGCACAGACAAAGAAGCAAGGCAGATTTTAAAGTTTTTTTGGTTGTTGTTTCTCAAAAGGGAACTGGGTAGAATCAGCTGTGCTACTCTGAGCTAATACTTTACCTTGCCAGTGCTTGAGATCACACCCAAATGTTCAAGAAACACATAAGAACGGCATGGTAAGCAGAAGACATAATTCCTGTTGTCTTCTGCTTGATTATCGCTCTGCTAGAAAACTGATCATTTTGAAGGCAAGCAGAAACAGCTGAAGGAAGACTGAGTGGTCATAGGAGTGTGAGGAAAAAAAAAAAAGAGGGGTGTAGAGAGGCACAGATCCAGGGTCCCATTTACTAATGTGTTTAGCATCATAGTTCCATTTACATTAAGTGGAACAGCTTTCACAGGGACATTGAGTGCTTCAAATAATTTATGACTTGCAGTTTGGAGCTGGCGCTTGGGAGGTGGCAGATACGGTATCTGTCAGGAGGAATCTGAACATTTGTTACCCATATCCCAGTAGCCCAGTAATTAACTAGGAACACCACCAGTCTTGTGAAGGCAAGTAAAAATGAAAATGTTCATGCTAGAAATTCTGGGTGATGTAAGTCTACAATGCTATCCTAAAACTACGGGCATTGCTCTACAGTCCAAACTTGGGAAGGCAAGTCTGTAAGAGTTGAGACTTCACAGCTCTTGGCATGTCTGACTGGCCAAGGCCATGCAAAGACAGTCTGTGCTCTGATGATGGGGAACTACTCCCCAGGGCCCATGTCCTCCTGCATGGTGGAGCCCCTATCCCTTACCTCAATGCATACTCCTCAACCAAGAGTAATTTTGGAACTATTTATAACTGACTGTTTCCAACAGAAATTAGGAGCCTATTTTTTTTTACAGAATCTGGCGCCTAGTTCATAGTAGCCTTGACTCTTTATTTAAAAAGACACAAGATAGGAAATCCTTGTGGGTTTATGGGATTATTCTGCTGTGTTCCCAAATGTGACTTGTTATTAAAGTTACCATGCACCCTTGAATTCACAGTGCAAGTCCACACCATAAAAGGGAGGAAAGGGTCAGGGGACTTCACCAGCCAACATGTAGACATAAACAGGGATAGGAGGAAGAGTTAAGAGGGAGGAGGTGAATTGTTTAAAGGATGTGGCCTTTGAAATTGCAACCTAGACATCAGCTGAATACTTTGGCTGCTGAACTTGCTTGCCCTAAAAAAACACAGACATCGGGCCCACAATAATTTCTTTACCTTGATTTTCTGCAGCAAATTTTTATTTCCTTTACAGAATGCTAAGGGTTGGAAGGGGCCTCTGGGGATCATCTAGTCTACCCTCCCCCACTAAAATAGGTTCGCCTAGAGCAGGTTGCACAGGAACATATCTAGATGGGTTTTGAAAGTCTCCATAGAAGAAGACTCCACAACCTCTCTGGACAGAGCCTGTTCCAGTGCTCCATCGCCCTCACAGAAATTTTTTTCCTTACGTTTAGATGGAACTTCCTGTGTTCTGGTTTGTGTCTGTTGTCCATTGTCCTATCACTGGTCACCACTGAAAAAAGCCCAGCCTCATCCTCTTGACATCTGCCCTTTTTATATGTCTAAGGGTTGGTAAGATCCCCTCTCAAGTCTTCTCTTCTCCAGGCTAAACAACCCTAGAATTCTCAGCCTTTCCTCATAAGGAAGATGCTCCTGTCTGCTAATCATCTTCACAGCCCTCCATTGGACCGTTTCCAGCAGATCTCTGTCTCTCTTGAATTGGGGAGACAGGAAACTGGACACAGATGTGGTCTTACTGGGGCACAGCAGAGAGGTAGAAGAACCTTTCTCAATCTGCTGGTTACACTCTTTTGGACCCCAGGATACCATTGGGCTTGGCCACAAGAGCACATTGATGACTCATCACTAACTTGTCCGCCAGGACTCTCCAGTCCTGCAAAGCTGCCGTCCTGCAGGTCAATCTCTAACCTGTACTGGTGTTCGGAGTTATTCTTCCGCATGTGCATGTCTCTGCAGATTCATGTTTCCCAAGATATTAGTGCAGAGCTGGTCTTGGGCTGCAACAATAAAATCTGGTTCTCACCAAGGTGAGAACACATGGGAGATTGTTTATCTGAAAGGTCCATTTTAAAAATGAGTGTATTTTAACAGTTTTGGCAACCACCACCAAGGATACCCCTGAAAATATGAGAGGGTGGGTAAATATAGAAAAATTTATGACACAGCTTTTACCCTCACTACAAGGCAAAAGTCTTGAGAGTATAAGATTATTTCAATATACAATATAAATCTTTGACATCTCCTCAAGTATAACTCACGGTCACCCACCAACTTCTCCATTTATTCAGATCAGCCTAGGAGCAGTTGATGTTTGGAAACTGCTTGACCACCAGCCATTCATCAAACCTTCTGTCAGGACCAGCCATGATAGATCAGCCATGAAAAGTATCGTGGCTTATCCTTAGGACTTTCTTCATCTGAAAAGAGTGAATGACTTTACATCTTCTTGATATGTATTCTATGAAAGAAGGTTAATGAGATGAAATCTGTGTTCACTTACAATTGCTTACAAGTATCAGAAGACACTCGGTTACAAAGCACATGGTTAAATGAAGACATCACCATTAATATTCCAATTGATATTTGATAAACAAAAATATTGAAGGTGCCAGCTTTATGCATCAAACAAAGTAAAAAGTCATTTTTGTTTAATGTGTAAGACTATGCTTATATCTATCACTGTAGTGCTAAAAACAGAAGTATCAGGATGTTTCTCAGCTGATGTTGCTCTAAATTTTGAAATATATAAATGAGCTCAAAATAATGAAATTAAATGAAACTAAGCAAAGACATGGTTTTCAGATGTGAGCTAAGTATTATCACAAAAAAGTGGATTCCATCTTGGAGCACAGATGCTACTGACGTGACTCTGTTCTCAGTTCCTTTATAAATATTGTGGGTAGCCCAGATCAGCTGTATTAAGCATTCTTCCTCTTGCAATCTAACATTGTGAATTCTTATTTAACACATTTTTTTCGTCGACCATGCAGAGCCAAACTTTTCCCTTTCTTAGGCTGTCAGCTCTTGCTGCAGGGCAGTAGGTCCTCTGTTGATCTTCAGGCCTACAAGAATTTTACAGAAACACAATTATTTGTTTGTTTGTTTTTTAGTATAAGGGACACCCCAGCCCTGCATTTGGAAGCATTGCACCATTTAGTCATGTTTCCCTAGCAACAGTGTCTTTAAGTTGTATCCCCAGAAAAGAAGGAGGCTGCCATCCATCCACCCACTTACTATTCCCTCTAGACATTCTGTCCTTTTATTTTTTTACATCATATAACTGGTAGGCTTTTCTTGGTTTGAAAAAACCACCAGAGCAGTCAGTGTGTGCTTAGTTGTGACGTCCTTGTTTCCTAATTTACATACAGTTTCCTTGGGCACTCACTTCATTAAGGAAACCCTGTCACTGAGCAGTGACTCATATCCAGCCAATGCAACGAGGGCAGATTATTTAGTTCTCTAGGAGTAAAAACAACGGCAACACACTGGGCCTCATTCTCCTGGATAACTCATGGTGCTAGTTTATGCCTAGCACTGTTGCTGTGTAAGTGGTCTCCTATTACGGAAGTTATTTGGTCATATCAAGTTCTACTGTTCTCTCAGTCACATTGGCTGGAGTTAGAATAGGGAAAATTCATTTTGGCTATGCTTTCTCTGAACAGAAGGCGAGAAGCTCTGCTTGTTTGCTTCTTTCTTTGTTTTACTGTCACACTGTTGTTAGTATGAGGTTCTCTTTAAGCTACTGCACACAGGCTTCATCTTATCCAACCCCTTCTTCACACAGGGAAAATCTCTTTTCTTCAGTAGGATTTTACAACTGAATAAGTGAGTGCTACTGATTCCGTGGTGAAATAAAGTTGGTTTTAAAATTGCTTGTTAATGGTTGTTTGATACTGAAGTTAACTTCAGTACTGCCTTGCAGAGTTGCAGGGAAGATCATGGAACATAGCAGCACCATTATGATGTGCCAAAAGCTCAGCATATAACTAGAACCTGTCAGGCTACACTGCGAAGTGAATGTGTAATTTTTTTAAAGTGTAAAAGCAGCAGCAATTGTATACACAAATATATTTCTTGAGGAGAACAGAGGACATTTTAAACTATTTTTCAATGGATAGCTTGGATTTTGGAAATCTATCAAATATACTCTCTAGAATTTGGTTTTCAAATTTTGTTTGCATTGTGAGATTTAATATAATCTTTTCTGTCTTCTTTAATGTGCTCATGCATTTCACCATAGATGAATTGGGTTTTAATTTTACATCCCTCTTCATTCTTCCATTAAACACTGTATTGCTGGCCAGGAATATGACAATTTATCAACAGAAAGAAAAAGAAAATCTGAATTGCATGCAATTAATTCTCCTGTCTCAGGATTATTCATCCAACTAAGTAATCACAACACGATCTTCAGTTTCATATGATTTTGTGAGAGTCACATACCTGTAGCCATCTCAAATCTCTGAGGTTAGCAGTGATAAACCAAACTGGATTCACCAGGTGAGATATACTGAGGAGAAGGTTGCTGACATAACCAGTGATGGAGTTGCCTGTTTTGTTTCCAAGTTTTGGCCCTTCCTCCTTCCTTAGCAATTAAGTCTTTCCAGGTAAAAGAGGAAAGTACTCTGCTTCTTTAAATCTTTTGTCTTACAGCAAACTATACTGTGAGGAAAAAAAGTCTGTAATCTCTACTTACAGGAATGCAAAAATGCCAGCGAGGCTCCAGCCTCTGCTTGTTCCTTGTAGTGGGGCTGAGACAGGTTGGTACTGTGTTTGACAGAACTTTAGGGACACAGCAGCTCCTCTGCTGAATCAGAACATGGCTTTCTCTGTGAATAGTCACTCTGAGAGACTCAGGCCTTTGCTTCATTCTTTGTCATTATTTCCCTCATGCTAATTCTCTCTCTCTTTTTTTTTTTTTCTCCTTTTTTTGTTTTGTTTTGTTTGGGTTGTTTGTTTGTTTTGTTGGGGATTTTTTTGTGTGTGGTTTTTTTTTTTTTTGCTTTCCTTCTTTATTTTCAAGACTTCAGAACCAGCAGAAGGTGCAATTGCCATTTAAGAGAGCCGAGATGTGTTCTCAAGATGTGTTACTATAAGAGGGAAAAGAAAGCTCACCTTATTGCATTTCATGCAGTTTTGCTAGCATTGAGGGGCATTCAGGTGCATAACTATCACAGGGGAAGGTTGCTCATAGTTTAAACTAAATAAAGGTTGAGGAGGTTTCTTTATTAACAGCACATAATAAATCATCAATTGGAGACTCATTGATAAATCACAACATTACACACGAACTATCACTGAACTCCTACCAAATGTTCAACATCCTTCTATAATTAATCCCCAAAAGTTCTAAATAGGGAGTGACAAGTGCCCACTTCCCTACCCTGGATGTGGGGCTCCCCTCTCTGCCCATTTCTTCTGGGGGATGTGTCTGCTCTGGCTGTGTGTGACTCTCCACTGCTTCCAACACTCTCTGAACTCCCATGTCACTAAGCCCACTGAGCCACTGGGACTGCACTGCACCCACTGGTTCATCCTCTCTGTGTGCTGGCTGTGTTCCCTCTTTCACATCCTCAGTGCTGGGCAGGGCCACTCCTTGGCACTGCCAAACCCTGCTTTTTTTCCCATTGCCAGCATACTACTCTGTTACATATGTTGGTAGATATTTTGTACTTCGAGTTCATGTCTTTTATTTCAAAGTACTCTAGTTTCCTTGTTACTGTTAAATCATAGAATCATAGAATGGTAAGGTTGGAAGGAGACCTCAAGGATCATCTAGTTCCAACCCCCTGCCATAGGCAGGGACACCTCCCACTAGCACAGGTCACTCAAGGCCTCGTCCAACCTGGCCTTGAACACCTCCAGGCAGGGAGCAGCCACAACCTCCCTGGGCAACCTGTTCCAGTGCCTCACCACCCTCACTGTAAAGAACTTCCTCCTAACATCTAGTCTAAATCTTCCCTCTGCCAGTTTAAACCCATTGCCCCTAGTCCTGTCATTGCAAGACCTTGTAAATAGTCCCTCCCCAGCCTTCCCGTAGGCCCCCTTCAGATACTGGAAGGCTACTCTAAGGTCTCCTTGAAGCCTTCTCTTCTCCAGGCTGAAGAACCCCAACTCTTGTAGCCTGTCCTCATAGGAGAGCTGTTCCAGCCCTCTGATCATATTCATGGCCCTCCTCTGGACCCGCTCCTCTTCAGCAGCATCAATTTGGGCAGACATCCTCTTAGACAATTTCTGGTGCCCCGCTCATGCATGCTATTGGTACTCAAGTTTCTCTCTTATCAGGCCATTTTGTTATGGGTGGTCGACAAGAGCTATCCCACATACGATATTTTGCTAGCAAGAAATACTGATGAAGAAGAGAAAGTAAATGCAGATGTGGGATTGGAGATACGAAATGCCTGTATTCGTGTCACCCATTATTGTTCTCCCTCATTTGTCTTCAGCTGCTGTGTTGGTTTAGGGGGACTCTTTATCTAGACATTTGGTCTGGATCATTGAAAACCATTGGAAACTTTAGTCCTTGACAGGCTCAGCAACATGTAGTTCTCAGAGCAGAAATCAAGGAGGGAGAACTCTCTCAGCTCAAGGATGACCTACATGAACAACTAAACTCAAGACATAATACAATGTTAATGGAGCCAGATTCTGTAAGACAGAGTCCTGAATTGCATGCCTATAACAAAAGCCACTGTGCTTTTCCACACAGATCTTTATGAAAGGACATTTTAAAAACTGCATTCAAAGTTATTTGAGGAGGCGATAAAAAACTTCAAACAGACATTCAGCTGTGAAATAAAGCCCTTCAAAGAAAGCCTGCCTTTTGTTTCCCAGTGACTTTTCTGGCCAGCTGCTTACAGGGAGACCAGACGGATCTTTTGCAATTTGCCTTAGGGAAGAGATGTATATGCTCTGTGCATGAAGAGCTCTGAGACTCAGGTGTGGAGAAAAACTGCTACTGGTGATGAGATGCACTTCTCAGTAGAGGCTATAGGGGAGGCATCACTACTGACAGGCAGGTTTGGACCCAAACACTAATAGTATAAACAGACTTATTATTAATGGCTCTTATGTCATTGTTGTTCAACAGTCTGGTCTGATTACTAAACTCAGGAGTGGCCATTTCCATGATACTTACAGTTCCAACATTTTCAGGCCAGAAAAATGTTTTAGAAGCTGAAAAGCATTTGGTTTTGTTTTGCTTTTTTGTTTTTTTTTTTTCACTTTGTTGGTGGTTTTTTTATTAATTTTGTTTTGTTTTGTTTTTTCTTTGTTGGTATCTGGGGTTTTGTTTGTTTGTATTTTTGTTTGGATTTGGATTTGGTTTTGTTTGGTTTCGTTGATTTTTTGGGATTTTTTTTTTTTGCTACAATAAAGGTTTCGTGGAGTGATATATTCTAGTAAGATCATTAAATACTTAATGTCTCCAGACACAGCTGCTTCAGCTGAAGAGCAGAATAAACCTTAACTCAAATCTTAAAGCTGTCAAGAGTCAGAACGCACACAAGACTTCATACAAATGAAATGTAATGTGTCAGGGAAGCAATCAGTTTATTTTCAATGCATGTAAAATTCTATATACATTTGACCTCAAACAGAATAGGAAAATTTATTGCTTTCATGGTAAATGAGTCAAATTACTTACAAGAAAAAAAGAAAAAAACCCAGGTGTCTTCAGCAATAATTGCACGTGACAGTGTTTGAGTACCATTCATTTTGAGTGACACTCAACTCAGACCTGTGACAGCAGTATGTGCTCCTAAATATGGCTAAGGGACACAAAGCTTTGAGTTAAACTCCTTGCTTCCTCCTGGCTACCTTGGACTCTCTGGGCACCTGAGCTCCCAGTTATTCACACACACAGCTTTCTAGATTTTTTTTTTTTTTCCTTAAAGTCAGGCAGATAATGAGCAATATCAGCAATATGGGTTGGTGGGTCATATGATACCAAAATAGATTAATGAAGTTTCGTGGTTTCTTTTCTCTGGCTGGTGGGTTTAGAGTTGGTGGTGTTTGAGGAAACTTTGTTGGGTAGTAAAAATGGTGATTGGTTCTCCCTTGGTGAGACAAACATTCATTTTAATATATTCTCTTTGCATATACTAATAGAGATATAGGATTTGGGTATTTATGAGAAATCTGAGATGTATGGTATAGCCTATATCCTCTATTCTAGCAATCACTGTAAAGTACCCATTACCACACACTGTGGTAATCCCTTTACAAACACAACATTATTATTTACATATAACTATATCCAAAGAAAATTAAACTACATGAATTCAGATTTAGGAGTCATGGATGAATCAGTGTCAGCATTATAATCCAGCTATTAAAATCAGATCTGTTCAGCTGGTGATGGTAAGTACATGTCAGTCACTTCAGTATTTGACTGGAAGACCACCTGAAAATTTCTAGCAGGGCACAAGCTACAAATCCCAGAACAAATCATTCTAGACAAATCCTTGAGGAACATTCAAACACAGATAATGATTAAGTTATGTCACCAGTTGTTTAAGCGGAACAGCTTACTGCTTCACTGTCCAGCTGTGGAAGCACCAAATAAAATTAAGCCAAGTCAAAGTTCTATATTGAATATCTTTTAAAATTCCTCAAAATGTGCTAATTATAATGAACATTCAGCCTACTGTAGCTCAACGTAAACTGTTTCCATACAGCACAACCTGGTATGTGCAAATTGCTTAATTTCAGAGGAATTGCCACGACTTTGGGTAAATGTAGCAGACAAAATCACATTTAACCAAGAAATTAGCCAAGAAACTATCCAAAAGAATGCAATATTTGGATTCTTGGTCTAGTTCCCTAACTTCCCCACGAGCACTTGTCCTCCATTTTGATACTCTTGGCTAGCTTCTTGTCTTAAAACTCCTACCTTATGGGGCATGCTTTTACAGATAGAATCATAGAATAGTAAGGTTGGAAGGGACCTCAACGATCATCTAGTTCCAACCCCCTGCCATAGGCAGGGACACCTCCCACTAGTACAGCTCACTCAAGGCCTCGTCCAACCTGGCCTTGAACACCTCCAGGGAGGGAGCAGCCACAACCTCCCTGGGCAACCTGTTCCAGTACCTCACCACCCTCACTGTAAAGAACTTCCTCCTAACATCTAGTCTAAATCTTCCCTCTGCCAGTTTAAACCCATTGCCCCTAGTACTGTCATTACAAGACCTTGTAAATAGTCCCTCCCCAGCCTTCCTGTAGGCACCTTTCAGATACTGGAAGGCTACTCTAAGGCCTCCTCGAAGCCTTCTCTTCTCTAGGCTGAAGAGCCCCAACTCTTGTAGCCTGTCCTCATAGGAGAGCTGCTCCAGCCCTCTGATCAACTTCATGGCCCTCCTCTGGACCCGCTCCAAAACACTTCCATCCCCTTGAAATATTTACTTATTGACCTACTGAACTTCAACACCATGGCTTTTGAGCTGTAAACTATAGTGATGCAACTACAAACAAAAGCGTAACATTAATTATTCTGTACATATTTGCCATTCTGACAACCAAAGCAATACTTTAGATGTCAGTTTTACAAAAGCGTGATGTGTGTTGGTAAAGCAGTTTGGGCTTACAGCCGACAAAAAACAAAACCCACAAAAAAACCTCCATCAAAAATTAGATGGTCTCTCACCGTTTGGACCACTCGTCTTTGCTGTAAAGGTAAATGAATGTTAACTAAAACTACACTAAACTCAGCCTTCTGTTGCATAAATCATAGAATGTGTTGGATTGGAAGGGGCCTCTAAAGGTCACCTGCAGTAAGTAGGGACACGTTTAACTAGATCAGGTGGCTCAGAGCCCTATCAAGCCTGATCCTGACTGTGTCCAGGGATGGAGCCTTCATCACCTCCCTGGACAATCTGTTCCAGTGTTCCATCACCCTCATAGTAAAGAACTTCCTCCTAATATCCAATCTAAATCTCCCCTTCTCTAGTTTTAAACCACTGCCCCTTGTCATATTGCTACATGCCTTTATGGACGGTCCCTCACTAGCTTTCTTGTAGGCCCCCTTCAGGTCTTCCTGGAGCCTTCTCTTCTCCTGGTAAAACAACCTCAACTTTTTCAGCCTGTCTTTGTAGGAGAGATGCTTCAGCTCTCTGATCATTTCTGTGGCTTTCCTTTGGACTCACTCCACCAGGTCCATATCATTCTTGTGCTGGTGGCCCCAGAGCTGGACACAGTATTGGCACTGTCATATTTAATAGAAAATGAGTCTGGGAGATATCTGCAGGCTTTATGGCAGGTGTGCTTGATAAATATTCTACAGCTTTTCTCACCTTTCCAAACAGGTCATGGGTTAGGAATAGAAAGCTTCCAGAGTAGGATAAGGTTTTATATCAAGAACTGCCATGCTGCAGAGGGTGAGTGAGAGGCATGTGCAAGCAGATGCAGCCAGTTGGGCTACATGTGGGAAATATGTGATGATGGCGTTTTGTTGACTCTGTCCTCACTGCCTGAGATGGCACACTAATTTCACTTCAAAGATCATTTACAAAACAGGAAGCCACCCCTTCACCCTTACGCCTGTTGCAGCCAAATTTTCTTCTTATTCTTCACTTATCGATCACAGCATGTTTTATTCTAAAATTATGGGTGTCATAATATTGCTGTTGCTAAATATATGCCAAGCCCCCTGATTCACCATTAAAAAAATTCTCTTGTTTTTAACTGACCTGCCACTGAAGCTTCATTTCTAACTCATTTGTGAATCACTGCGGGTGCTGAAACTCTTAACCTATTTCTCTCTCTGCATGCAGGAAGCCCAGGACCTTAAAGCTGGAAAGGAATCTATTTTGCACAGTAGAAGGTTGGTCCTGATATATTAATAATTGGTGAAACTGCACCTTAGCTAACACCCATGAAATAAAATGTGCAGCAGCAAAGAAAGTTTTGATCTAAGGAAAGTGAGTATGTTGATAATATGACGCATTCATCTATTTGAAATTTTACTTTTAAAAAGCTTTTCCCATACTACTAAGTCACTGATAAAATACTATTTCCAGTTTGGTTATCAGTTGTACTGATTTTTTAAATGGAAGTTGTATGACTTAATTTTTACGTCAGCTTTGACTATAAGCCTCCCTTGAAACAAATTAACAGCTCTTCAGGATTTGCCAGACCAACATGTAGGCAAAATCTCCTGAAGGAAAGCACAAAAGTACATTTAGGCTACTCACTGGGAAGGGGTGAAATTAAGCAGTAGAGCCCTTATTGTGCAAGAGAAAGAGGATGGAAGAATTCAGGTAGCATGTAGTATTATACATCAGAGATGGGTAAAATTTACTCCTCCAACATGCTCGCCCTCCCTTTCCCTAGACTATTTCAAAAAATTCCCACTCGCAAACTCAGATATATTTAAATATTTTCAAATAGGCTATTACCTAACAGGCTGTTTGAGACAGAAGTGGGAATTTAGGTAGTAGTCTGAGAAAGAATGCAGCAGACTCTGCCTTTCTAACCAGACAGAGAAAGCCAGAGAACTACAGTGAATAATCACTCTCAGTTTGATAACCATTTAATACTATTCTACTAAAAAAAAAAAAAAAAAAAAAAAAACCAAACCAAAAAAAAACCCGCAAACAATTAGGATTTAAGAGTATTAGTATCTAATATGCCAAAAAGATAGTAGAATGGCTAGATGAGATCCCGTGTTTCAGCAGCATAGAATCATAGAATGTCAGGGGCTGGAAGGAACCTCGAAAGATCATCTGGTCCAGCACCCCTACCGGAGCAGGATCGTCTAGAGCAGATCACACAGGAATGCATCAAAATGGTTCCTGAATACCTCCAGAGAGGGAGAATCCACAGCCTCCCTGGGCAGCCCATTCCAGTGTTCTGTCACCCTCACAGTGAAAAAATTCCTCCTCAGGTTCACATGGAACCTCCTATGCCTCACCTTCCACCCATAGCCCCTTGTCCTGTCACTGGGCATCACCGAGAAGAGGCTGGCTCCATCCTCCTGGCACTCACCTCATACATACTTATCAACATGAATGAGGTCACCCCTTAGTCGTCTTCTCTCCAAGCTAAAAAGCTCCCTCAGTCTCTCCTCATACGGAAGATGTTTAACTTCCTTAATCATTTTTGTGGCTCTGTGCTGGACTCTCTCAAGCAGCTCCCTGTCCTCCTTGAGCTGGGGGGCCTAGAACTGGACACAATACTCCAGATGAGGC
The DNA here is from genome assembly GCA_013399055.1 of Ramphastos sulfuratus. NCBI lineage: Eukaryota > Metazoa > Chordata > Aves > Piciformes > Ramphastidae > Ramphastos > Ramphastos sulfuratus. The sequence continues at coordinate 45,696 of WBNM01008869.1, read as the reverse complement.
CTCACCAGGGCAGAGCAGAGGGGCAGAAGAACTTCCCTCAACCTACTAACCACACCCCTTCTAATACACCCTAGAATGCCATTGGCCTTCCTGGCCACAAGAGCACACTGATGGCTCATGGCCATCCTTTCATCCACCAGGACTCTCAAGTCCTTGTCCCCTTCAGTGCTCTCCAGCAGGTCAGTCCCCAACCTATACTGATACATGGGATTGTTCTTTCCCAGGTGCCCGACTCTATGCTTGCTCCTGTTGAACTTCATTCAATTTCTCCCTGCCTAACTCTCCAGCCTGTCTAAGTCTCTCTGAACAACTGTCTGGTGTGTCAGCCACTCCACCCAGCTTGGTGTCATCAGCAAACTTGCTGACAGTGCACTCCATGCCCTCATCCAGGTCGTTAATGAATACATTGAATAATACTGATCCCAGTACCGACCCCTGGTGAACTTCACTAGTTACAGGCCTCCAGTTAGACTCTGTCCCATTGACCACAACTGTCTGACTTCTTTCCTTTAACCAGTTCCCAATCCACCTCACTACTTCATCACCCAGACCACATCTCCTCAGTTTAGCTATGAGCATGCTGTGGAGACAGTGTCAAATGCTTTACTGAAATCAAGGTAAAGCACATCCACTGCTCTTCCGTCATCTATCCACCTGGTTATGTCCTTGTAGAAGGTTATCAGATTGGTCAAACATGACTTCTCCTTTGTAAAACCATGCTGACTGCTCCCAGTTACCTTCTTGTCCTTTATATGGCTGAGCACAGCACTGAGGATAAGAAGCTTCATTATCTTTCCAGGGACCGAGGTGAAGCTGACCAGTCTATAGTTACCTGGGTCCTCCTTCTTACCCTTTTTAAAGATTGGAGTGACATTTGCCCTCCTCCAATCCCCAGGCACCTCTTCTGTCCACCATCACCAAAGATGATGGAGAGTGGTCTGGCAATGACCTCCACCAGCTGCTTCAGCACTTGTGGGTGCATGCCATCAGGACCCATGGACTTCTGGATGTTCAGTTTACTTAACTGATCCCTAACCCAGTCCTCACTAACCCAGTCCCCATCAACCAAGGAAGCCTCCTCCTTAACCTTGTCTTCCTCTGTGGCCTCAGGGGTGTGGGGCATGGGAGTGATTTGGGTGCAAAATCTGCAATAAGCATGGCAACAGAAGCACTGTTGGTGAACAGTAATTTTCAGTTTGGTTGAAGTGTCAAAAGACAGAAAAAAAAAGATACTTTATATGATATTGTGAAATCCTTCATTGTATCTTTACCTTCTGTCATTCTATTATCTACTTCTGATGGGCCCAGCTCATACCAATCAGGCTCTGCTTTTGCATTTCTGTGACCATGTTGTCTTAGATTACACCAGACATGAATTCGCTTTTTGCTGCCATTAAAAATAAAATGCCACCCTCCTTTTCTGAGAAAATTAAGCAAACACAGGGAGTCCTTTCACTCTGGGATTGCATGGGCTTGGGCAGGGTGCTGGTTTTGGCTGGGATAGGAGTTAATTTCCTTCACAGTAGCTTGTATGGGGCTGTGTTTTGGAATTTTGCTGAAATCAGTTGTTGCTAACACAGGGATGTTTTGCTTATTGCTAAGCAGTGCTTGCACAGTCAAATCCTTCTCTGCTTCTTACACCACCTCATTAATGAGCAGACTGAGGGTGCACAGACATTTGAAGATGCAGCTGGGACTGTTAACCTCAGCTGACCAAAGAGAGATTATATTCCATATGATGTCATGCTCAAGATATAAAGCTCAAGGAAGAGGAAAGAAGCGGAGAGGACATTTGGAGTTATAGCATTTGTCTTCTCAAGTAACCGTTACATGTGATGGAGCTTGCCTTCCAGAAGATGGATGAAAACATGCCTGCTGACGGGAACCAGTGAGTGAATTCCTTGCTTTATTTTGTGCACATGCTTTTGCTTTACTTACTAAACTGTCATTATTTCAACCTACAAAGTTTCTCACTTTTTCATGTAAAAGTTGGTGAGGAGTGAGCGAGCAGCTGTGTGGTCATCTAGGCTAAACCATGACAAATAGTAAGCAGGGTCACTGTGGAACAGAAGTCAAGGCATCCTAGAACCCCGCACCTTCTTGTTACTGAAAGCCTGGGAGTATTTGCTATGAGAAACCATCATGACAAAATTCACTCTAATCTGCTCTAGCTTCCACAAAGCATCAAATTGATAGAGTCAGAAGGAATAATCTCTTTGAATAATCTCCTGTCTTGAAACTCTCATTTCCAGTCAAGATGGGTGAGAAGCTGACAGCAGAGTGCCTGCTATAGCAATTTCTGACCTCTCCTGACATCTCCCCACTCAGATTATTGCACCCAAAGGGCTGTGGTGAGACTGACAGCTGCTTCTCCCAGGAGAAGGAACAAAGGGTCTGCTAATGGTGCTGGGGTCACTCCTGTGCCTCTTTACGTACTCAGGACACACAGTTGTGGAGCTGAGAAAGTCACATGAAGTCTGGATCCCCTTTTCTTCCTTGTGAGAAAGCAGATGTGTGTCCTCCCTGACTGCTCTGAGATGCTCCCACCAGGAACAGTCCTGCAGTCATCCTTTTAGTGCACAGTGCAGCCACTAAGGGACATTAGGAGATGAGGTGGGCTGCTGTGCCAGTAATACCTTCTGCAACTTTTCACGTCCTACATCCCACATAAAGCCAATGCCTCCCAAATATCTTCACTACATATTAGAAGTGAAGACAAGTAGCTAGGTATTTGCTTCAGTGGGCCCAAAGTTGATGAAAAAGATATTGGGAGGGCTCAGACTTTCCTCAGTCTCAGACTTGATTAGAAATCATTGCCCTTAGAACACAGAAAACCGGAAGCATTTTCCAAAGCCAAACTCAGTGCTTAAATGAGGAAGAATAGAGAATTGCCTTTCTATTACAAGCAGATCTATGGCTTGTCTACAATCTTACCTACTAAAAAAAGATGCAGTAACAGAAGGATGGCTTTCCTTATTTCCCAAGAAGGTAAATATAATAAGATGGGCCAGGACCTCTTCTATATATATGAAATTCACATCCCTTCTAATTAGAAGGCAAACTTTATTTCCCAAGCTGCCACGAGGAGAAATATTTCCCAAAGACTCAGTAAGCGTTGCTACAAAACTGCATTTTCTGTTTCAAATTAAAACCCCAGCGTCTCCGTCGCTACTCCTGGCGCAGCCCCTTCTTTCCTCCCCTCCCTCCTTTCTTTCTCTCACCTCGAAAACCAGCGCCGACGGCAGTCTGCAAAGGACGGCTGCCTCTCGCAGCACCACAGCAGCCTCCCGCGGGCGGGGGTTTCTCGGTCACGCCGGGTCGGGCCGGGCCGGGCCGGGCGGGGCGGTAGGAGGGCGGTCTGTGCCCGGGAGCGGTGCGCGGGGCGCTCCCGGCGCCCATTGGCTCGGCGGCGGCGACCCGGGCTCGGCGCGGCCCCATAAAGGCTGCCCGCCCGCCTGCCGCCCGCTGCCCGGCGCTGCCCCGCGATGGCCCCGCAGCCTGCCCTGCCCTGGCTTCTCGTCGTCTGCTGTCTCTGCGCCCTGCCTCGGAGCTCAGGTACGTGGCACCCCCAACATGGGGAGAGATGTGGGTTGGGGGCAGCGTAAGGGAGCCCATAAGCCTTGGAAAGGGTCGTTTCCCCCCTAGGGGAGCCGTCGATGCTGTGCTTCGCGACATCCCAGCTCAGCCGTGTTCCCTCCCTTGTCCCCGCAGGGTTACCCCAGCCTTTCTCCCGCTACAGGGATGGCGTGAACCTGCCCAAAAGCCAGGTAGGTCTGTCTCTGCGTTCCCCGCCAGCCCGTCAGAAAACGGTGTGCGGTGGAGGTGTAGAGCAGAGCCGATGCAGCCCAAGGTGGCCAAGATAGTTGGGAAACGAGACTTGCCCGCGGCGGGGAAGCGAAGTGGGATGTTTGCAATAGACTGGAGATACACTAGGAAATCCCTGGAGTGGGTGGCGAAGAGAACGGGGAGACTGAAGCCCTTTGCTGTTCGGGAACGTAGACGGGCAGGGGTGCGATGCACAGCTGGGTGCATAATACAGTACCTGGGGGGATACCTGGGCCAGTGAAAGCCGAGCAGGATGATTACTAACCACCTCCCAACTGAGCTAAAATGCAGATCTCGAGGTAGTTGCACTGCTAACGTCTGATCTTTTTAAAGCAGCTGGCACTGTGTTTCAGTCAGTGGATGGAGCTGTCTAATCAACCCCAGGTAAACTGACTTTGGTAATGTGTCTGATCTGTAGGGACATGCTCTTTCAGGCACGTTAATTGCCCTGTGTAACCTGACCATCTAGGTCTGCAGGTGGCAGAGCCTCCTCCGGGGAACCAGCGGCTCTGAAGAGCAGATGAGTGTTCTGGTGTGTGTAATCTCCTTGCAGAGCTAGCTTAGACCTGGAGAAAGAGGAAAACATGTATTTCTGCTCGTCTCAGTAGTATCTAGCATGGAAGCAAGAAGTGTGATTCAGTGCTGTAGGAGTCAGAGGCACGTTCGTGGCTGGTCCTGGCTTGGCGGTGGGTGGATGGGTTTTCTCTGGGGTGCTCAGAGCAGAGTGAGTAGAAGTTTTCACAGGTTGTTTCTGCTGTGGTGCACCTGTCCCAGAGCTTGCAATAGCTTAAAAAACCAAGTCCATAGCTTTGAAAGATCAGCCTCGCTGTATTTGATACTGACCCCAAGGGTAATTTTCAAAGGAGAAAAATCTTTGCAGAATCAGGAATTACCTGGAGACTTTGAACGTTCTGTGCTTATTTTTTTCTTTATGAAATTCCAGTTTTAAAAACCAAACCTTGTGAAAAACAATTCCTAGGGCCAGTTCAGATGTCTTACATCCTACTTACTTTGTAGCTGTAGTTATTTCTCATCTAATGTGACTGTGTGCACCGGCGAATCCCTGTCCTGTGGCAGTGAGTATGGGGCATTGTGTTTCAATATATGGTTAAAGATTCTAGTGCTGATTGACTGAAATGCTTGTAGATGAAAATTACTGTAGAATAAATATGCCCAAACCCAAAACTCTTTCTAGAACACTTGCCATAGGAAAATGTATTTTAAATGAGTCTGATTTCAAGTTTGTTGTTGACAGCATTATTGGTATTGTATGTATACTCTTTGAAGTGCTAGCTTTTCAGCTTGTAGTAGTGTCAGCTCTGAGTGATTCTAGTGGAACTGTGTTCAGTCTGCATTCTACTGGAATAAGAATCAAACCTCCTCTCTTGTCCAACCATGTACACCACATCCTCTCAGTAAACGTATTAAAGTACCGTTTGGTTTTGCAGATCTCCAGCACTGTTTTGGATCTCTGTTATTCCATGTTCAATCGCATGCATACAAATGAGGTAAGGTGTAATTGAATCAAGGTGTAATTGATGCATTCTTTTCTGAGCACCTCTTCCTTAAACTTAAAGCAGTCCCTTTGAAACCAAGTTTAGGACATTTCTCTCCAAACAGTATATGATCTAATATTGTTATAGCTTAGATGTAGGAGAGTACATGGTAATGTACATGCATTCTTGACTCCATTGAATTGCATATGAAATAACTGGGTTTTACCAACTTGCAGCTCAAGAACCAAAACAACTGCTTAGAGCTGGGATCAGTATTTTTAACCTGACCCTCAATTTCAAATGATACAGAGTTAAATATGCTAAAAATAGACCTAACATTGAACCAACAGCATACTTAAGATCATGTTGAACACGGAGGTGTATGAGTTGCTTTACTGATTTTAGTACTTTTTGGAGCTTATTTATTTTGTTTCTGACTCGGATCCAAAAGACTGAGTTATTGAGAATAGCTCTTCCTCATTGCTGCAGTCGTATTAAGACTTAACTTAATGTCAGTTCTGCTTTGTGTAACTTTTTTACTGTCACCTGTTTATTAAGAGTCTTTCCCATAAAATTCACTCAGCTCCTGGGTATGTTAAAAAAGGCCAATTTACTTGTGTAGTTTGAATCCCCTGTTTCAAATGATAAGTAGAGCCTTCTAGACAATAATAGAAAGTATTGTGACATATATTTCAATATAATTTCTTGCCAGTGTCTTTAGCTTATTATAATTCCAAGCATGCTTTCCTAAAGCTGCTATAAAGCTCTACAATACTGGAATTGATTGTATGAAAAATCCTAGCATTTCTGTCTTACGGGTCTAATATTTTTGAGTAATTATATTGACTCCTATGCTTCTGTAGCTTAGCTAATGAGATGCCATTCAGAATCATATGGTAACTTTGAATGGAGCCCTATTCCTGGTTACTCTTCTGATTACTAATGTTTTAAATACCTCACCTCCAGTTTCCCATGTACATGCCTTTCCTCTCTGTGTCCTCGCACACTGTATGGGCTTGTCTTTCAAGCCCACCTCAGGTAACTAAACCTGTTCACCCACACAACTGTAGCTGCAGCATGCTATGCCATTCCTGGCTGGCAAGGAGCATACAGTTAATCAGCCATGCCACAGGCAAGAAGGCTTCAAGACCTGGCTGGTGAACTAGGCGTCTATCCATTAGATAGACATGGAGCTTTATCTGTTCCCTTGAAGGCATGGGGAGAGTTTAACTCAGCCTTACCTCAAGGAATAGAAACTCAAGCAATTCCTGAAGAATAAAGGGTGTAGGGCTTAAAACCAAAAATCATGCCTGGGTTAAAACCAAAGTGAATTTGAAAGGTGAAGATCAGCCGCATCTTAACAAGGTAAGAGGCATTAGTACAAACCAAGCCCAAGGGATGGAGCTGCTGTTTTCTCCAGGTTGAGTTCTGCTTTACTTCCACCTCAGAGCTATGCTTTGCTGTACATTGCAGAAAGCATATAGAATGATAGCAAAAAATGGGATACATTCATTAAGGCAAGGTTTAAAATCAGCCTTTAGTAAGATTTGTTTGCTGCTGTTATTGTATTTGTCTGTGATAAGTGTAAGATTAGCTGTCTTCTCACATGGAATGCAGCAACCTCATCAGTGACAGAATTACTGTAACAAACAAAACAAACAACTGCATCTCGATTAATTTACACTGTCCACTTGCAGGAATCAGAGATTGCTGCTGCAAAGTTCACAAAGAAGGTATGTAAATGTGAGGACGAGCAAGCAGCAATGGACAGGGAAGTGCTGCCCTTTCCCTGTTTCTTTTGCTGCTTTTCCTAAGTTAGCTTACTTTACAATGGTTGGGAAGAGAGCTGTGCTGACCCTCCTTCTGCAAAGCAATCCACAGTCTGTAAAGCTTTCTTTTATAAATTTTCTAAAGCCTTTGAATATTTAATTATAGTAATTTATATTTTAGTATTTACAGTATACAGAATGGATAGTTCTTAGTAGTGGCCTTTGGGTATTAATTTTTAATCAGTATTACAGATGAATGGGCATTGGGGACTATCAGCATCTTGTTTGCATGCTGCTGAAAAAGGCCTTGAATTACTGATATTCTGGTGGAATGACACTGAAACTTGTCAACGGATCTATGGAACTCAGTTTAAAGTGTTTTTGTTAATGGTTTGTGTTTTATTTTACAGGATAGTCATGAGACTATGGGACGACCTTTTTTCCTTTTCAGGGTATCTGAATATCTTACTTTAAAAAGATTCTGAATTGCAAACAATGTTGTATATATTTACCGATGCTTATTTTAAGTAAATGCCGAACATCCCTCGCTTGAAAACCTAGGGAGCTATTTGCCTAAAAAGCTCAGATTCAACTAGAAGATCACAAGATAATGAGATATGGGATAATAATGGATTAAACAGGGTTTTGTTTTTTTTTTCATTTGAACAAGTGACTCTGCAAATGTTATCTTGGGCCAAATCATCCCAAGACAGAAGTAGTACGTGGCTTGTATCTCTGAGACTACTAAGGTGCACTGATTTATTGGATAAAACGTGTTAGCTGAATGTCAGTTGGAAAGACCTGGCCAGTAAGCCACACTGCATAACAGAGTGAAAACCCAAAGAAAAATAATGGAGTGACATAATTTCTCTCATGTTTTTCACTCATTGGCTAGCTGAGCTTTGGCATGGTCTAATGCAGAATATGCTGGTTTGTACACTCTACAGTTAACAGCAAACTAGTTTTTAGGAATATCTTCAACACACACAAAAAAATGCTGTGAAGTAGGTCATGACAGGTAACCAATGTTCAAGTTCAGTTGTCATTTTCATTTTATCTCACTTGAAGTGTCTGGCCAGGTACTTTCAGTGTTTGTGTTTTATATGCATTTTCTTAGGCATCAACTCATACTACCCCAATGAACTGGGACAAAGACCCTTAATGAAAATAATTAAAGCCAGACTGTTAAGCTGTTTGGACAGAGGCTGAACAAATACTCCTCAGATTCAAAGGCAAACCCCACCCTGCTGGGATCCCCTGATATTTTACACTTTTTCCCTTTAAAGAATATCTTACTGCAGCTTTCTTATGTATTTTATCTGCATGATGGGAGATGTATTTTTGTGTCCTTACAAGTCTGCACAACAATCTAATTTTTATGTTTTTCAGCCTCGAAATGGAAGAACTATTGAAAGCAATGGTAAGTAGGCATCTAAAAGTGACAAGAATTTGTTCTGGGTTGTTTTGTGTGGTTTTTTGTTTGGTTGGTTTTTTTCAGTAATGATGATTCTTGTGACAGAAGGAGTTGATGAGAAGTATTACCAACCTAGATACCCATGTGTGTGTTTCACTAGGAGATGTCTGGGCAGAAATGCATTTTTTTCATACTCAGACTTAGTGTACTGTCTTGACAAGAGGATTGTTTTCTTCCCTCTTTAAGGTTCAATAAGGAGCAGCTTTCATTCCCACCAAAATGCTAGAAATGATACAAAAATTATAAAGTTTAAAACCAGTGTAAATCATACTTGGGTCACAAAAGCTAGATTCCTCTCTGCTTCAAGAGACCTTCAGTCACCTAATCCTACATGAAAGCCCACTAATACAGATCTGTACATGAAGCTGGAAGACATCCTCACACAAGTATTAGGACCCATTTCTGGGTAAACATTAACTAGAAAGAGCAGAGGTGGGGATGTAAAAAAGGAAGATAGTGAGATCTAATAATATCACTTAGCACTTGCATATCCATCTCTAAATGTATATATTACAGGTCTTGGTGAACTTTAATGATAAATAGACAAGACTGACAATGTACATGTGCCCCCTCTTCTTCCTACCACTGGGAGAGATCACTATTTTTTCTTTAATGTAAGAATTACTTCCAGCTGTTGACTGTAAGTGCTGGGGGGATTTACGGGGCTACTGGACAGAAAGACAGGAAAGAAACTACAAAAGAAAGTAACAAATAATTTTGCTGTGTAGTTAGAATTAAACAATTTAATTAAAGGAACCAAAGACTTGGGAGTGTTTGTAGAGCTGCATTGATACTTGCTTCCCTTGATCTTAGGCACTGCCCTGGGTTACTTCTCCTGTATGAAAGGAAGAGATAAAGCTACATGTATCTCTGGAACACAGCTGTTCCTGTGTTGTTAGGTTCCCATGTGTGGGGAAATGTTTCATAGCTCTAAAGCCCATAGAGGCAGGTAGTACTGCCCAGACCTGCTCAGTGTAACTGGAAGTAGGAGCTGACAACTACTAAAATAAACCATACAGGTGGAGAATCCTTGTAGATTTTGGACAAAACAGTCAGAATACACTTGTGTGAAATTTTTCTATGCAGACAACTCCAATGGCAGCAGAATTGCTGGTCCATCAAACACGTCTCATTGAAGTGCTGGTGTAGAAGCTGCTATGCCTAGCCTTATGTATAGCAGTAAGTTTCATCCACAGCTCAGCTCCCTCAGCCAACCCGGCTGCAGGATGCACAGCATACCTCCATACCTCTAAAAAAGATGGTGGAATTAGGACAGTGGAGAGTGAACAACTGTATGAGGAGGAAGGGTTTAGTATGAATCGTAAGTCTTGGCATTTATCTGAATTTTTATTTTTTGATCCATCTTAATTCTTTTGGTGCTAGAATGTAAAGCCATTTAATTTCTAACTTTAAGAAGGACCAGACATATGGAACTGAATATTGAGTCATATTCAGATCAATATCTCAAGATAAAGTATGATATTGTGTTGATTTGTTTCAGAATAACATGGAATATGAAGTTCATGGGTCCATTTACCAGCTTGATGATTTGGTTTACATAATGAAAAGACACTTCTCATTGCACTGGTTGTCTATTCTGTGACTCAGTTGTCTGGAATTTGCTGTTCCATGTAATAAATTTGCAATCATTAATTCTTCCTGTTGTCCTTTTTTATTGGAGCAGGTGCTGCATTGCCTTGTTCCAGCTGTGTTCAAAGAAAATCAATTATTTCAACACTGAAAATTTTCAAATCAACAGTGCATTTTATGTTGTGTTTTTTTTTTTTATATAACATCTTCTTTAATAGGGTCATGAATTGCCCTTTTGAGTAGATAATATATTTCCCCAGGACTTCAGAATATGCATCCCAAACAGCATGATAAGATATTAAATCCATTATGGACATTTTAACAATTCTTATTTTTAATAACTACAAGCCTAAGTGTGATAATTGATGAATCCAAAGCACTTTGAAAGCAGGGAAACAAGTATTGATGTTACATCTGAGTAAGTAGTGACTGTATGTGTTTTTTTCAGTCCTGCCTTACTGGCTATCATAAAGCACAGATGAATCACTTGTGAGAGAGACACTGAACAGCTGCCCTTTAACCAAACTCATGCATTTAAACCTGTGGTGCAGCCAATTATGTGGAGTGGGATGATGTGTTTGGGTAGGTGGACATATTTATAGGCAGAAAACTTAAAAGCACTAAGCAGTTACTTCCTTGGGAAGGAAAAAAACGTAGCAAAAAGCAGGGTTTGTGGGAAGCATACCAGGCTGGGATTCTTCAAGTGTCCCACAGCATTGACTTCCTCAAGCCTTCTGAGTTGAGCTGAGTAAGCCTGCCCTGGCTGCTCAGTCCTAGTGCTAAAGTATGGTACTATCTCAGTTCACAGCTGCATGTGAACTGGATTTGGGAACTCTGTCTTAAAAAAACAACCCTGAGAATCCTGAGGGTGGAAGGGAGCTTAGGGATTTTTAAGTGGATAAGTTCCTGACTTGGGCTGTATTAACAGAAGTTTGGCTGATACATAGAGGGTGGAAATGAGTTATTTGGCAATAGTTAGACTATGTCTAGGGCAGACTTTCCAGCTTTTGGGTCTGCAGTATAGGAAGGAAATAAACAACCTGGAAGGAGCTCAGGGAGGGCCTCCAAGGTGGTGGGGTCTGGTGTACTTTCTCCATGAGACGCTTGTATCTGGGCAACTGGGGTCACTGAATGGTAGGGGTTAGAAACAAGTGAGGCAGTGCAATGGGTTGTCCAGAGAGGTCATGCCATCCCATCCTTGGAGTTTTTAAAAAACAGAATAGACAAAGCCTGGTCTGAATCCTGCTTGGGATCAGCTTTGAGGTCCCTGAGATCACTCCCAGCCTCAGTTATTCTGTGACATGAGTACAATTTCATGCTATGTATTTCAGCCTCCAGCAGGGTCAAGCCCTAGCTGAACATTAGCTTCTGTGCCTCCACTTGAGCAAAGGGTGCTGGTGGTTTGGGGGTTCACCAGGGAGACCCCTCAGGACACACTGTTGCAGCTGTTCACTGTGTTGTCAAAACCTGCTGAAAATAATTACCCCATGAAAAGACTACCAAAAGGATGCTGGCTTCTCTGGTATTTGGGGTCCCATGAGTGTCTCTCCGGGACAAACAGCAAGGCCAGATGCAAGTGGTGAGGATGCACTGTGGTAAGACAAAGAAGTGGGAGACAATGATACAAAAGCACAGCAATGGCACTTCTGGCCTGCTTTGTCTCAAAGGCCAAAACTGAATGCTATCAAGTTTTGCTCTGTTCTGCATAAATATTTGTGCTAGTTTTAGCCAGTTTTCTCATTAGGAGCTTGTATGGTGCCATATTTTGGATCTGTAACCAGACCAATAGTGATAAGACAGGGATGTTTTAGCTATTGCTGAGCAGTGCTTGCACAGCCTCAAGGCCTTTTCTGCTTCTCTCCCCACCAGAGAGTAGGCTGTGGGTGATTAAGAAGTTGTAAGGGAACACGGCCAGGACAGCAGATGTCAACTGACCAAAGGGATATCCTATACCATGTGGCATTATGCTTGGTAAAAAAAGATGTGGGAAGAAGGAGAAGGGTGAAAGTGTTCAGAGTGATGACATTTGTCTTCACAAGTAACCATTATGTGTGCTGGAGCCCTGCTTTTGTGGAGATGGCTGAATGATGGGAAGCGGTGGATAAATTCCTTGTTCTGCTTTTACCTATTGGAGTGTCTTTATCTCAAGCCACAAGTTTTCTCACTTTCACTCTCCTGATTCTGCCATGTTGCTTGGGGGAGTGAGCAAGTAGCTGCATGGTGCTGAGCTGCTTACCAGGGTTAACCCACAGGAATATTGTATCATAGACAGCTCATGCTGAGCTTCCATGATCAGCAGTACCTTTCTCCACCAAAAACAGGTTTCAAGAATAACATCTATTTGAGCCTTGAAACTGCTGATAAATAGGTCATAATTGGCAGGTGAGGATCTAGCTCAGGTTCCACAGCCCTATTTCTGTAGGAGTTGTGGCTCCTCTGCAAAATGCACAGGATAACTCCTGTTCACTACTTAGTGGAAACCTTTGCTCCCTAGAGCAATACAAATGTCACCTGTGGAACAGGAGAGATTAGTGACATTGAAATGTAAAGGTTGTCTCTGGCCTGAAACTCTTTTTGAACATCTCACTGCAAAACCCACAGCAGAAACGAAGAAGTACAGACACAGGTGACAACAATTAGCACAGAAAAAAATCTGCAAGAAAATTATATGAAAGCTCAGTTCCAGTTGTCAACAGGAGAAGAGACTAGGAGTGACATAACAAAATATACAAAGTAATGAGTGTGTTTAGAAGAGTAAATCTGATGTTTATCCATCTTCCTGTAATGAAAGAGAGCAAGGAGAGAAACTCAATTACACTGAGAAGCAATACATTTAAGCTGCAAAGGGGATGTTTTTTCCTGACACTTAATCAACTCCTGAAACTGGTTGCCATACTTTAGAGTGTGTGGTGAGAGACAGCTCTGCCAGCTCTTGGGAAGGAAGGCATGTTCAGGAGTACTTACCTTCATGCTGCCTAACTTGCCTTGAAAATCACTTTGGGCTGGCCCAGGATCTCCTGCATTAAACCCCTAGCCTGCTTGAGCTGGGCTCAGCAGGGCATCGCTCAGTTAAGCACACAGCAACGCACCTGGAAATGCACTCACATATGGTGCAGCCACTTCTGCCCAGCCTTATGATGTGATATTTGCCAGAGACAAAGCACAAAGCATGAGAAGAAATCTCTCTTGGTGCTTTACTTCAGTCTTTCCCGGTCCCTTTGTGCTCCAGAGCTTCATTCTCATTGTTCAAGAAACTTATTTGCAAAGTCCCCTGGGCAGCAGCCCTTAAGAACAAAGGGGTCCAGGATGGTTGGACCTACTTTAAACAGGAGCTCTCGAAGGCACAGGAACTGGCAGTTCCCATGTGCCAAAAGGGGAGCCGGCGGGGAAGGTGACCGGCCTGGATGAGCAAGCAGCTCCTGAAGGAATTAGGGGAAAAAAAGAGGGTCTATCGCCTTTGGAAGGAGGGGAAGGCTTCTCCTGACATGTTTAAGGATGTTGCTAGATTATGTAGGAGAAAAATTAGAGAGGCAAAGGCCCAGTTAGAACTTAAGCTGGCCACCTCTGTGAAAGATAATAAAAAGCATTTTTACAAATTTATCAATGCTAAAAAGAAGGGCAAGAAGAGCCTCCACTCCTTATTGGACCTGGACG
>WBNM01008869.1:0-30918 GCA_013399055.1 Ramphastos sulfuratus | reverse complement strand
TCCCTGGAGGTGTTCAAGGCACGTTTGGATGTGGCACTTGGTGCCATGGTCTAGTCTTGAGGTCTGTGGTAATGGGTTGGACTTGATGATCTTTGAGGTCTCTTCCAACCTTGCTATACTGTGATACTGTGATACTGTGATTCTCAGCTCCCACAGGGAAGCACACACTTACCAAATCTTCAGGCAACAGAAAGCTGGGAGGGATGGCAAGAATTGGAGGATGGAGTCAGTATTCAGAATGGTCTTCACAAAGATGCATATGGAAAAAATAACTGTCACTCACTGAAGAAGGTATTACACATACTTAAGAATAATCAACTGCAGCTTCACAGCAAAAGGGATAGGTAACTGTAAACAGTCAAATATGACACATACAAAAATATGATGTGGAATGAATAAGCTGTAGAGACTACGGGAGTTGTTGTACTGCTGATTATAGAGAAGACCACGTACAGAATAGCACTGGAGGAAAAAAGAGGAGGATCAACAAAAGAGTAAGCTTGGCAGAAAGGCAGAGGTTAAGGAAAGTTGGTACCCTGAATGAAGCTGGGCTGATTTGCAAGAAGAAAAGTTTGAGGAGAGAGATATTAAAATGCTTCATTTTAAGCTCACCACTCCTAGTCGTATCCACCATGCTCGTGGATGGATGCTGACAGGAGAGGTGAGTTTAAAATGAAGGAAAAAAATCACATTATGTCTGACAATCAGGAGAATGAAGCAGTGGCTGATAGACAAAGTTATCTTTTCTTAGTCATAAAAATTCTCCAGGGTGACCAACACCTCACTTGGGCTCTGAGTTACAAAAGTCCCAGCTGAAAATTAACTGCAAGCAGCATTTTCACTCTTTGGTAATGAGACAGAGGTAGCTCCTGAAACTGCAGATCTCCATGCTGGAGATTTAAAACTATTTGCTTAAGATAGCCAGTTGGTTGGAAGGTATGCAACTGCTCGACAGGCTGGCCAAAAGCTGCCAGCATCCCATTCCAGCTTTCATAGTTGACATGAGGCTGCCAAATGAACTCCATCTACACGATAGATATGCTTATTATTCTGAACACAGCAACAATAAGATTAACTCTTTTGCTAGGATCTTAGAGTCAAGCAATGATCACAGGATCTCTGCTTGTAGCTGAGACAGATACTTATGTGGAGATTTGCTTTGAAGACTTGTCTTAATTACCTTTATGAAACTACTCACATGTTGCAATTTCCACCCCTCTGCCTTATTAAACAGGGTAGAAGTATATGTTTGGCTGGGCTGGCCTGCACAAATTGTCTTAATCTATACATCTATCCCCCTGATAGATTTTTTGCACTAAACAACTAGAAGTATCTGCCAAGTCTCTTTCTCCAGTCATTTCTAGATCTACTTTTTCACACTGCAGAAACAAGAATGTGACCAATCTTACAGCTGGTTATGCTTCACCATCTAAAATTTTGACTTTTTTTATGGGGCAAAGAACCTTGTAAACCAAGCACCATCTATTAGCCTTAAACCTGCTGAAAGATCAATAGAGAAAGTCTGAAAGACAATATTTGGCAATCTTGAAAGAAAAATATTTTGAATATCTTTATGACAAATCTTCTGCTCCCAGGGATTTCTACACAGCAGTTCAGATAGCACCTGCTGAGTTACTGCATGGGGAGATCCATGCACTCAAGTAGGTGCTTCTGGAGTACAGATATCTAAACATTAACCAGCAAAGACCTTAGCATGGACTAGAACTTTCCACAGAAAAGGCAAAAATGCAGAACACAAATGAACTAACCTTAGAGCACAAAGGACCAGTGGTCATGTGTGACCCATCAGAAAATTAGCAAAACCCAGGAGCCTCATTCAATGTAGGGCCAAGCTCACATTTCTTCTCATGGTCCTGTAATGAAAGGATATGCCATAGCCACTCACTGTGCTGGGCAAGATGGCCTCTCCAGGAGCTACAGCAGAGACTCTGCTATGTAAATAAATACCAAAAATATCCATTGATTGCAACTTGGTAGTCTTATAGCACATCTTTCCTGCATCTCCACAGCTGTGTATGGTCTGTATAGTTCCACAGATTATGTATAAACTAAAATAATCCAAAGTCACTATTTTGTGACTTAAAATAGAGCACACACTAGACTTCCAAGAGAACAAAGGTGTTTAGCATTGCAATATTGAAACCAGTCAGCAGAGGGCTAAGCCAGTATCAAGTCTGTAATGCTCAAAGCAGAGGCAAGAGGGCCCCTACCCATCTCTGTGGTGCAGTGGCTGCCGGTGCACTGTACTCGATCTGCTCCTAACTCAGGTAATTAATGAATTCAGATCTTATGCTCCCTAAGGCCATAACTTGGGACGTTTCCCCTCCTTACAAAGGTGACAGAAGATGGGAAGCTTATAAACACACAAATCTCAGCACAGAGTGAACTCCAAGCACTCTGCACAACTGAGACATTCGTCAGCAACATCAGTCCTCTAGACAGGTAAAAGAAAAAGAGCTTTTCCAGGCATCATTTCATCTTCATGCTTCCATCAGCCCTCAGCTTCATTGAATTGTGGAGCACCATGCACAAGCACTTTCTAAGGGGTGTTATTGAAAACATCCATTTTCTTTGACAGACAATTGCACCATGCCACAACTGAGTTAGGAAAGTAATGCTACATCAAGATAAACATGTTTTGTAGCATTGGTAACAGGAGGTGCCAGAGGAGTTGCATTTTGAAATTTTTCATTTCTTTGCTTTACAGCTAGGTCATGTACCAGCCTCAGCTACAGGTGACTTAGACCTACGTTGAAACCTGTAGCATGGGATGTGAAGGAACTAGTCGTGTGCAAAACTACTCTGCAGCTTGTGTCTTGTTTTACTATAGTAAATGAGCACTTTGGTGATCAGCAAACTTTGTACTTTGAGTAGGATGTCATGTATTTTATTTAATGACAGATAGTTTTTACTACCATTTTATTAGTACAATTTCATGCTGTGGCTCTTATTTCATTAAGGACTTACACTGGACCTCTTTCTTTTACAGAGCTACCTATTTGCATGTGACTGGTAGGAATCAGCTTGTGGTTTCAGCTCTCCATCATATTTGCCTAGAACTGCTCAGCAGATTCAGAAGTAAATAGATGAGGACAGATGGGTAATCAAGCAAATGGTGTGCTGCTATAAATGTTATTTTCTTAGTAGGAAGGCCAAACACTGAAGGGAGTAAGGCAGCTGAGCAGAGAATGAATAAAATGTGAAATTGGATATCTGAGCTCTAGTTCTGGCTCTCTTGTATAACTCCATTCCAGTGAACCACCTAAGGCCATGATTTCCATAATTACCAAGAGCTTTGGTGAACTGAGACTTACCTGTGGGTATGAAGTTAGGCATGTACACTACCAAGGTGGCACATTTCTGCCTGCCTTGGTTTCTTACTTCATGAAATGAGGGTATTGTTACTTAGCCTCAATGTTTTGCTACCACACCCAGATAATTTCTGTTCAGACATAGCTTCCAAATCCACAAGAGTGGCTATTACTCAACCTAGACAAAACCCCAGCATTCCAATTAAGCCAGGTGGTGGTGGTCTGGATATTTCTCTGAATTTCTTCCTAATTCTTATGCTTAGAATAAATAATGACATTAATTACTGCAATAGACAAGCAATATTTATTCACAGAGTTTACCATATAATCAAATGAGAGAATTTATCCTTACATTTACATTTATCCTCAAATAAAGCTGCTATCTTATTACTCAAATGCATGATTACTTATCAGTGTAATTAGTACCCTTAATGTTTAAGAACTCCTTACTGTACATTTTGCAAAACCAGGTGCCAAACCCCAGTTTTACATTCATCCCATTCAGACTAGTAATATCCCTAATGAAAAAAAAACTTTTCTCATTCTATCACCAGCTTTCTGAGTCTCTATCATTTCTCTGCTGATGTGTTGTAAGGCAGCAGTGCAGTGTCATAACTGTGTTTGTTTGCTTTTCGGCGGCAGATATTTGATCTGTTGGTGGCCCCTGCCAGGGCTGATGTGAAGTTTAATAATCTGCATTCACTTTTAACAAGAGCTATGGAAAGAAGAATACATCTGGAGAATATCAGTGGTCCTGTTAAGTAGGTAATGGGACAGGAGGTAAAAATGCACAACCAGAATGGATGGAAAGTACCCTGACATTTGTCTTGCTTGACAACCTTTATAGCATAAACGAAAGAACATCACCCAGTAATTCCTACCACAAAGGGAAGTATTCCCTGTTTTGCTTAATTCTATCATGAAACACTACTTCATGGAATAAATTTTAAGTTCACTTCCTGATGATATTTATGCTGCTCTTCTTTCTATTTTTACAGCATTTTCACCTCTGCTCTCCTACTTCATAGTTTCTCACCACTTCAGCACTGCTTGTCCCAACAACAACAACTACTTTAGCCATGTCTCCTGTGCCCTGGCACATTGTGTCCTGATACAGATGGAAAAGGCAATGGATTTGCTTTGAGAAGGAACATACTTTGAAGCAGGTACCAGAACAAATTTCCTTTAAGAGGAACTGTAAATTGTTAATGTAGTGAAAATAAGTTAAAATTCTCTGGATGTGGAAGAGTTTGGGTTTTTTTTAATTACAAAAGTTAATATAAAGAAAACAACTATGGATTCATAGAGGAGGAGAGATGGATTACTGGAAATAGGAGTAGACCCATTCTTAAGTTCTTAATAACTTGCGTTCTCATTTCTACCACAGATCAGTACTGAATTTGTAATTTATGTTAAAAGAGAAACAGCTTCACCAGTTTCTGGATCTTTTGAAATGATTTCAGAGGAAGGAAGACTAGGTCTACCTGAAGAGAGAGTGATCTTCAAAGAGAAATACTTGAAAGACATGAAGACCCCCATGCACACATCTTTAAATTTCTCAGAAGAATGCTTTAATTTGCAGTATTAAGTGAAGTACTCGTTGTTTAAAAGGATACCATTTTACTGAGATTTAGCACAGCTGACTTGTCTTGTTGTGGAAAGACAACTCACTCTGCTTATCAGAAGGGCACAGATGAAGCTGTTGTCCAGAAACAGGTTGTGATCCCCATCTCTGTGTCCATGTATCTCCACCAATCCAAACAGATTTAAACCTAAATCATAGTGAGAGTTGGGCCTATGTGACAACACATAGAAAGAATATCCCAGACTAGTAAATAAGAAGCACGCTGAGGCAAGCTTCCTGAGTCTACTACTAAATGGTGCCCCAATAAGCAGGGTATCCTGGACAAGCTGGTTCCCATGTTGATGTGCTACAATCCTGCTGATAAGAGAGATCAATAATGGAAAAATAAATCTGAAAAAAGAAAGGATGCTGAAACTTGGGGAGAAGGATCGAGGTATGTGACAGATGTGTAATGTTTTCTTGACAGATGCATGGGCTATGTTTGA
Source organism: Ramphastos sulfuratus (assembly GCA_013399055.1). Taxonomy (NCBI): domain Eukaryota; kingdom Metazoa; phylum Chordata; class Aves; order Piciformes; family Ramphastidae; genus Ramphastos; species Ramphastos sulfuratus. Next base: position 25,516 of record WBNM01008869.1, on the reverse strand, counting down.
GTTCCCTTGCAGCAGTTAAGCATCTTCCTCAGTGAATTCAGCTAGCAAAATATGATTTTAAGCCTCATGAAGCTGCTTCCTAGTTCAAATAGCAATCTTCCCTGTCTTTTGGGCATATTTGATATTGAACACTATCTGAGTTTCAAAAGTTGTCCGAGTGCTGCAACTGTTTGACGCAGCCCCCTACTGTTCTGCCATTAATTCCAGCCTAACCAGTTTTCTGGATTCAGTTCTACAAGAAGAAAGAGCCAAGTTTCTCCTCTGACTTAAGAGGAAGGACAGCTATTTTCAGGTTATTAACTTCCACTTCTCTTGCATTATGGATTAGACAGAGTTGGCCTGTTGACTGCTTTTTATTGCTATATGGCATGACACCTAGAAGTGTACTCATGATATGGTTTAGTGGTGATCTGGCAGTGCTGGGTTAATAGTTAGACTCAATCTTAACCAAACAATTTCATAGTTCTATGATCTGTAGTAGACAGGAAAACTCAACCAACCAACCAACCCCAAACAAACAAACCAAACCTCAAGGGAAAAAGTCAGTATCCCTGCTGATTTACATAGCCATCCAGGGTCAGAGTCAGGCTCTCTCTTTCCATTGCTGTGTTGGGTCTTCTTGGTACCTTCTTTTACCACAAGTCCTTAGCGGAAGTTCAGAGCCATAGATTTGATGGTTGGTGCAAAGCAAGGTACTGGAATAACACAGCTCCAGGGTAAGCTGTTAGCCACAGAGTTTGCTAATGCCTTGGGCTGTCAGGAGCCAAATTGAGCCTTAGGTAGCTTTGCCTCTTAGACCAGGGTATGTGTAGAAAGATACTTGCATTTTGGTGCTTAAGAAGAAGAGAGGCACACCCAGACCAGCTGATGCCTGAGAACATATGTACCTTCCCTGGCTGGGCAGGTAGAAAGCTTGCACTCTGACAAGGGTTGCAGCTAGCAAGTTGATGCATAAATGGTTTTTTTCCTGGGTCTGCCACGTTCATAAATGCATTTAAAATCTAACTCAGTCTAGTGACCGTTTCCTCTGCTTTCAAGAGAGATCAAAGCACAGAGGTGATGCAGGGTCAGCTGCTTCATTGCTAACACACATTACTCTACTTTCCAGGTCCCAGGCTGTTGTAGGCATAATAAATGTTAAAATGGTTACTAGCTAAGTTTCAGTGAACTTGGGGTTTTTTGTGGGTAGAATGATTAAGAAGCACCACCACAACACTGCTGGCAAAAATACTGTCACAGATGCTACACACAGCACTGCAATGAAAACCACATGGATAGTTAGAGCTGGAAAGGATACACATTTCATTGCAATGCTGATAATGGTTGTGCTGTTGTCTCCCACACATTCTCTTTCATATAATCCCTTACTTGGAAGTCTAATGAGCTGCTTATACAAACAAAACAATAACTTCCAGTAGTTCTAACATCCAACAGCCTCAAAATAGTGAACATTAGCTAGTTAATAGGCAATTTGGCCTCTGAAGTCAAGGAAATACACAGATTGTAACACAAAGGAGTGCTGAGGACAAGAGACTGAGAAAGAAGTGAAGTTGGCAACAGTGGTGGAAACAGGAGCAGAGTCTGACCTAGCTGCTAGGACAGCCCTCACAAACCCTATGCCTCGTGTATTATGAAGGTATTTATTTGTAGCAGAGTGGTGAATAACCTGGCAATGATGAGGGCTAAGGATATGATATAAGACTGAATGTATCTTTTAATGTGTATTTAAACTGAAAATGGATTCTTTTTTAAATCAAAGATTAAAAGTACCCCACTGAAGCATGCATAATATATCTTCGAAGGGACAAAATCAGCTTCACAGCTGCAGGAAAGAAATAGAACTGAAAGAATTAATGAGTTCCCCCAAAATAACATCTTAACATCAGCCATTATCTTTTCAATTGTCTTGAGACTTCACAAAAAGCAGGAATGAATGTACTGGTTGTTCTACATTTGGAAGTGCAACAGAAAAACTGTAGTCTTAAGCACAGAGAATAGGATAGCCACAGCAGGGCATATTTCAGGAACCAATATGCATATAGGTCAGCTACAGTTAGTAAAGACAGGGCAGAGCTGTATGGTAGCTGCTGGCACCTGTCAGTAAGTGCCCTCTCCTTGTTCCAATATTCCTTCAGTTTCTTCTCATTTGCAGAGTTTTGCCATGAAAGTAAGGGTGAGCCACTGCTGAAGATAGTGCTTCTCCCCACCCTGCAGTTTAGCAGATGGAAGTAGTGCACCTGTTGGGCACTCATCTGTGATATGCCGCATCTTCCCAAGCCTCCTGCTTCTGGAGTAATGGAATGCCTTGAGTTTGCTAGCCACAGTCACGCTTAAGCCTACATAAGCATGGTAAAGCTAGGTAAGTTTAATGTAAGATCTACTGCAGTGATTGACAACAGAGACCAACTAGCAGCACCCTGATAGCTGCTTTCCCTCTGACTGGGTCTTGTACCCTGAGCAGCAGCAGCTTCTTCTAGCTAGTGCGTCTCAAGAGAGGCCATACAGCTCCTTGAGATGTGGACATTCCCTTAAACAAGCCAGGGTCAAGATGTGGTTCACCTGCAGAAGAGCTGAGACTTGGAGAAAGGTTTCTAATTTCCACCACTCCTTTTTAAAATTACTTTTATAGGCATAGGGGTTTGGTGAAACCTTTGTGGGTCACGTCTCAACTCATGTACCTGATGTGACACAACTTCACTCCAGACAGAGACCTTTGAAATCCCATGGAGTTTCACAGTGGCAGCCAACATCACAGAGGCATCAAAAACAGCTTCTCCCTCAGCAGCTCCAGCATCTCACCCTCACTCTCTTCTTCCTGCCCCTATGGAAACTTCCAAGTTGTGCCAACACCACTGTGAAGGGTAGAGCTTTGCTTTAAAAAGCATAAGAAGAAAAAAGTTTAACACTAGCCCAGCAGCCTAGTTAGCAGTAGATGCTGTGAGCAGCTGTGTTGGTGCAGCAGCAGGAAGAGTGCAGTATGGCAGGAGCTGCACAAACCCACGCTGCTGTAGGGGCACCCATGCTGTGGGCAGCTGGCTTGAACAGGCCAAGAGCAAGCCTCTGAGCCAACACGGCATGAAACATGATTGTAAGCCTGACAGAGGAACAAGGGACCATTTTTCTTCAAGTGCAGCTCATATGGTAATGTTGATTGAAACTGCTGTAGAAAAACCTCCAGTAACCCCCCTAGGAGACACTTGCTTTCCAAAACAGGGATTTTGCTTTGTGGTACACATCAGCAGCATTTCACTCTCTAGATCTCTGCTAGATCACATGCTAGAGGTTTCACACACAGGAATTTCTCTAGCTGCAGTCCTACAATACCTCATTCCTGGCTTCTTAAACTCCTTAGCCTGTCCATATAAAGAAATGAGCTCTCTGCAGCCCATTATTCAAAATGTTTCAGTTATCACAAGACTAGAAAACCATTAAAATATTTGATTTATACTACAGAAAGAAGCAGCATAAAACAAATTATTATAGGATAAACACAGGAAAGAGAAGCTCTTAAAACCTTGGGCTGGTAGTGTCAGTTTTGTGGCAGTTCTCTAAACAGCTTTTTTTACCTGACTGGATTAATAGATTGAAGCTAGTGGACACTAGTTTGAGGGATATGAGAGAGGGTATGGTCATCCCTCCAGATGAATGGTACTTGGATTAAAGCTCTGCTGCGATGGGCTTTGGGCAGGGCTGCAGCTCTGCGCCCCGCCGGGGCTCTGCGGGCTCACGATTGAACACAAGTAACCTTTGAACAAAACCTTGCCAGAAGCACTCGTGAGGTGTCACGCTGGGATGGCTGCTTGCGGGCCCGGGAACGAGCGAGTGCCCACCACGGCTGCTGGAGCGACCCGCGTCCGTCAGCCCCGGGCTGCCTCGTAAGGTCGCCAAACGCTTCTGCCTGCAGAATGGCAGGGAACAGCAAAGTCCCTAGCAGGGGAGGGGCGGGACAGGCGAAGAAGAATTTGTACATGGCACTGCTCTGCACGGTGTGTGTGCCGGGGCTCCCTGCCCGGGGCGGGAAGCGAGATCCGCGTCCGGAGCAGGCTCAGAATCCGCCTTTTAACAAGCCGTCGCTATGGCGGCCATGAGAAACGCTGACGGTAAGGGAGAAAAAGAAGCAACAAAAAGAAATCCCAGAGCAAGAGTTAAACCCCGTGAATCCATCTAAGGGCAGCGGCCTGGACCTGCTCCTTGCAAATAGCACGCTTGGCCTCGCAGCTCTGCGGGACCCGCAGCTCAGCCACTGAGAGTCTAAGACACCCAGCAAGTGCCACCCGGTCCAGCCTTATTAGGTGGTACGGGAAGTGACCATCTCCTCCATCCTCGCCGCGGACGCCAGGAGCGGCCTGGCCCTGCCCTCCCCAGCCCTGCCTCGCGTGGCCCAGGCGCTTCTGCCGCCGTTGCCGCTGCTGACCGGGGTCCCCGTGTGTGGTCTGTATTGCGGGGAGGGCACTTACACGCGTAAGCACTCAGTATAAAACTATTTACATGTAGTACATTTTTACTACGTGCTGAAAGCTTAAAACGTACTCTCAGCGATTTTTATTTCTCATTGCCACTCCATGCTTTGCTTTTTCTCACTTCACTGTGTTGACTGCACGCCAGCTAAAATCTCATCAAATTGTGCTTGAAAGTGAGGCAGAAAGCAATGACTGTACCAACTGCCCCCCACCTTGACATCAGTGACCACACAGTCAGACACTCTCCATTGCTATTTCTGTGTAAACACAGCTTAGAGTGAGTCATTAACTCAGCTGCATACAATCTGATGTCTTAAAGCATCATAAAACTTGACCAATAGGCTCCAACGTCTTTGCACCTTGAGGAGGTGAGGGAGCTAAGTCAAACTCAACAGGACAGGCAAATCTTTTTTTAATAAAATGCTTGTGCTCCAAATACAGTTTAGGAAGCTGGTTCTAACCAGCTCTTATCGGTGTAACATGCTATGAACTCTAAGTTACTGTCTCTGGGGCAAACTGATCGTAATGTAGCTTCAGTAGATCTCTCATTGCCAGTTCAACAGCAAGCCTCAGAGCCCACTATGAACAGAAAAAACCTAGGCACTTTGCTAGGTGAAGATTTTCAGTAACACTGTCAGCAAAGGCTTGGGGGCTTGTTTATATATGGAGACTTCTGTTTTTCTGTACTGATAGAAGAAAGACAGTTACTTCTACAGCCAAACCAAAAAAAAAAATGCAGTAAATGTTAAATAAAGTACCTATAGTTATGACAAAATGGAGCAAATAGGGGTTTAGTGTGTTGAAGCAGTCTGAAAAGAGGTAGCTGTTCACAGCTTTGAGCAAGAAGACTTTAAAGCACAGTTACTAACTTCAAAAGGAGAATTAAACAAGCTTTGAGGCACTCAACTAACTGCACTATGAATCTGTGATGGAGGAAAAGCTCACATGGACAGAAGTGGGTCCTGAATCATCTGCTTGTTTGATAACAGTTAACTGTGACATTTTCAAAAGTGCATACTTTACTTTTTAAAAAGAAGTTATTTGGCTGGTATTCTAGTCTTTCTTAGGATATTTTCTGCATTTCTCCCTCCCTGGAAGGGGAGCTGAGAAAAAACACTGTTGCATTCGAGGAACTTTATCACAAGTAAAAATACATTAGAATTTGCAGGAAGTGCTTGAGAAAGAGGCAAACACATACAAGTTAGGGCTACTGAGTCCCATCATCCGTAAGTGCATAGACTAGACAAGCATGTTTCACCAGCTACCACCTTGTTCCTGTGAAGAAGTAGGATTTCTGACAGTTCTCTTGGGAAGGAGCTCCTCACAGATATTTGGCATAACCCCTCCTTGGGCAATGGTCACACAGGCAAAGAGCTTGTTCATGTCATCATCATTTCTCACGGCCAGCATAATGTGCCTGGGTGCAATCCTGAGTTTCTTGTTTGTTAGTGCAGCATTCCCTGCCATCTCCAAGATCTCTGCACTTAGGTACTCCTGCACTGCTGCCAGGTAGATGGCAGCACCAAGACTAATCCTTTTAGCATAGTTCCCTTTTTTAAGTAACCTGTAGACACGAGCCACTGGGAAAACCAGACCAGCCTTGGCTGATGTGTTTTTCTTCACTGCAGCTGCAGTTCTGCCAGCTGCTGTATGTTTCTTCCCAAGTCCAGACATCGATGGGCGTGGAGACAAATAATTGTAGATCTTCAAGTTTCTCAGGTGCTTGGCTACAGCTAACTGACAGCAAGAGGAAACAAGAACAGAGAAGAATGGCTAAAGAAAGAGAGCCATACAACACACATTAATAGCAGAGTTAAAATTTTAATTAGTACTGCTCTTTTAGAGCCTGCCTCTTAGGATGAAGGCCTCTTTGTAAAGCCCAAGTGGTCTGACAACTTGTCAGGAAAGGCTTGTTGAAATAGATGCGAAGGGCAAAAAATAAAATTGTATTTCCCTTGCTAAATATTGGGGTTGAGGCACTGTGGGCTTTCTTTATTAGTTTCTTAAATACTGTAACTGTTACAGGCCAAGCCTGCCTCTTCTTTCAAGAGGAATCTGTATTCCAACTTCTTGCATTAATCAGGCTAATTATTTCTTTCATTTTAAACCTAAGAATTGAAAGATTATACACTATTTGTAAACCTTTTGGAGTATTTAAAGTTCCCAAAGGAAATTCTCTGGCTGCTATGAGATTGCTGGCGGTGTTTTGCACCAGGAAAATAATTTATTTGGATAATACCATGCAGATTGAAGAATAATAAAATCCCACGCTATTTACCAAAGATTAAGGAAATTCAGTCCAGTTAGAGTGCCATACAAGTGGAGTGACAAAAGTGCTCATTTAAATAAGATTCCCTAATCTGTAAGTAAATAGGACAGGTAGTTCTACCAGGTTTTGATGCAGAAGAACATCCATCGCTAGATCAACATGCAGGATTTTGTCTTGCTTTTATAGAGAAATTTAATAAATCCAAAATAATGTTTGAGAGAGGAATAAAAAACATCCCATCCCAGATCATAATAAAACCCAGGCAAACCAAGCTCTAACTTTATGTCCTTATAATCATACAGTTTTCATCTGATTACTCACATTACAGACATGCTGCAAATGCAGCTAACTTACAAAATAACATTAACTCCAAATCTTTCACCATCTGATATAAAGAAAGAATACCATAGAATTTAAAAAAAAAAAAAAAATTACCTTTCTTTCCTCCTCCCCCCCTTCTTTTTTGGCCCAGTCTGTGGTCTGCTACAGCATGGATCTAAGGTAAACAAGGTCCTACTATGCCTAAGGCAGAACCTTTTTATTAGCAACTTTTTCTTCTCATCAGTGGCTCACCTGGAAAATTAGTGAGTCATTCTCACATGTGGTTCATCTTACCCCTAACCCCTGATTTAAGGGAAAAGGAAGAAATATGTTATAGATGCCCAGAAGCAGATTCTCCAGGGGCTGAGAAGCCAGGCTGTTTCCAAGGGATGAGCCACAGCTATATTTCAGCCTCACTGTGACACCACCAGCTCTGGTTTGAGTATTTCTGTCTGTACATAGTGTGAAAAAAACAGTCCGTCCTTTCTTGCTGAAAGCCTGATTCAAAAGGTATATAGGGAAAATGTGCTTTATAACACGGTAGTTTTAGTTGAGTGGAAGGGGGGAAATAAGGTTTTGCTTTATGTGTGTCCTGGGCAAAGAGAGTTATGGTTCAGTCACATTCTGTCTGAGTCCCACCAAGTGATGTGATGGGGCTGCTCCTGATATTGGGCTTCTGTCCCCTCTTCTAGTAACTCTTTGCCCCAGATGTGGCTTAGGATTTACTGTGGAAATGTAGAGGTTCCAGTGCAAAGGATCCTTGGCTAGTTCCTCTCAGTTCACCTGGACAAAAATCTTGTGATATGCAAATGAATATTCTTGAGCATTTTTAAAAAAATAAGTGCACTCTATCCACATTTTCCCTGTGTTTGTTTTCTGGTATTCAAAGAAAGCTCCAACCAGCAACCTACAAGATCCACAGGTGTGAATGGTGTTTCAGCCACTGAAGATGACTATTAAATCAGCAGGTCCTCTGGAAAGCCCAGGCCCTGATGAAATGTTTGTATACCAAAACTGACACCAGCAGCTAAGCCTTCAGTACTAGGTACTGCCAGGTACTAACTATGGGTCAGACACAAAAGACTTTGGAGTGCCTGCAAAAGACTCAAGAATTATGATCCCAAAAGCTTTAGCTCACATTTTGCCCTGTTGGAAGGCTCCATAGCCCTTTATGTTCTGATTTAAAGCTCTCCAATTGTCTGTATGTGTGGTTCTACCTATCACTCAGTCAGCCACTTTTCCCCCAAGAATGATTGTTTTGTCCAAGGTGAGTGAGTTGGAGTCTTCCTCCACCTCACAGCCCTGGGAAACGTGTATGGGACACCTTTTGTACATCCAAATAGCCACCAGAAGAACTGATGTCCTCTTACAGCATGGCTATCCATTTCTTTGAATTCAGAGGCAGAAAAGGTGACTGTGCCTCCCTTGTAGCAAACCAAACTTAGCATGGTGTAAGTGCCCCCCCATGCTTCTAGCTACATGAGTGTTAACAGGATGTCCACGTTATGACATGTTATAATGGGGCTTCTGAATTTCCATTTCAGGCCCTTGTCAGAGCGAAGACACAGTGGTTTCTCTGCATGCCCAGAACAAAGACACTTAGGGCCTGCTGGAAGGTTGTATGGGGCTGTTTTTCTGGGGACTCAAAGCTGGGCTGCCCTTCTTGGGCTAGAGAAAAACTACAGCAGAGGAGAGCCTCAGAACTCACCAATAGTATTTGCATGCTCCTAGGGAAGTGTTCCCCATGGCTGACAATTTATTTTGAGTGTTCCTATGATGGTTTGGTTTGGTTTATGTGTTCAGGTTTATGATAGCTTCAGGACATTGGCAGGTTAGTGTGAGAAGCCAAGGACATGCCCAGCTCAGCACACTGCCTAATTGGGATCCTACAACTCATGGTCACACTACTTCCCCTGCATGCGCTACAGTCATACCATCCAGCAAGGACAAGCTACCCAAGATGAGAGTGGCTCACAGCTCGGCTGTCACGCTGCCAGGTTGCCCATGAACTCATTTTAGCTGAGCTGACCCATGGCAAATGCACTTTCCTTTCCTGCCTGATTGCTTCACTGTTGAGGAAGGAGTGCTGGAAGGTGCTAGGAAGCACCTCACCGTTTTGTTTTTTTTTAACTTCTGAGGCAAGAGTTTCAGAATATGTTACATGTTTTTTAATCTGATACCAATCTGCTTGTTATGCTCTCCAGTGTATAATTCTGTTCCAGGATGTTTAGCAGGCTACTTTTAGAGGACATAATGTTGTATCCCTCACCGTGTTTCTGAAAGAGTGATAAAAGCGGCAAGGCAAGAGCAGAACTACACTGCAAACCTGTCTGAGCTCTGATGGCAAGGATATAGCGAGTTGATGAGGAAAGGTTTCTTAGGTTGTGCCAGCTGCAAAGCTATGCCACGAGGAAGCCACCGTGAACTACATTCTGCATAGTTTCTGAAGTAGTACAGGTTTGAGGGGTGTGAGGAGAGCATAGGGGGATCCCTGCTTTGGGCAGTGCTACAGGCTCATAACTTACACAAGTAACTTTTGAACAAAACCTTGCCAGAAGCACTCGTGAGGTGTCACGCTGGGATGGCTGTTTGAAGGCCCGGGAACGAGCGAGTGCCCACCACGGCTGCTGGAGCAATCCGTAAAGCCGCCACACCTTTCTGCCTGCAGCAGGACATGGAACAGCGAAGCCCCTAGCAGGGGAGGGGCTGGACAGGCGAGGAAGAGTTTGTACATGGCACTGCTCTGCACGGTGTGTGTGCCGGGGCTCCCTGCCCGGGGCACGAAGCGGGATCCCCGCCAGGAACAGGCTCGGGAACCCGTGCAGATGCCACGGGGCGACCCGGGCCTTTTAACAAGCCGTCACGATGGCGGCTATGGGAAACGCCGATGGTAAGGGAGAAAAAGAGGCAAGAAAAAGTCCCACAGCAAGACTTAAAACCCGTGAACCCATCTAAGCGCAGCGGCCTGGACCTGCTGCTTGCAAACAGGACGCTTCCCCTCTCAGCACTATGGGACCCGCACCTCAGGAGCGAGAACCCAGACAAACCCACCCCACATCCCCGGGTCCGGCCTTATTAGGCGGTACGGGAAGAAACCGCCGTGCTGTCCCCGCCCCGCCAGGGAGCACCGCCTCCTCCGCTCTCGCCGCGCACGCCGGGACCGGCCCTGCCCAGCTCCACCGTGCCCCGCTGTTGACCGGGCTTCGGCCTTGCCGGCGGGATGCAGGTAATCAGCCCAGGGCCCCCGTGTGATCTGTCTTGCGGGAGAGGCTCGCCCAGGAGAAGAGCTGGGGCCGGCCGCCGTATCGGGGCACAGACGCCGGCATGGCCGGGCGGCCTTGGGCTCCACCGGCAACCGTGGGCCGCCCTCAACAGTGGAGCGCTCCTAGGCAGCCACGGGGGAGTCCGTTTTCGTCCCTCTTTCTAGGAACGACGGTGTCTGTCACACGGCGGTCTTGTTCTGAAGTGCCATGCCTTGTTTCTGGGTGGTTTGATGTTTGGGGTTTTTTTGGTTGGTGGGGGGATTTTTGTTGTGTTTTGAAGTGCGGTAGTTGTAGTAGGCAGATGGGCAGGTGGGTGTTTTGAGCACTTCTATCAGTATGTTGATAAACGACAGTAGATTCTGTGAAGTGCTGCATTGAGGGAAAAATGATCACCGTAAGAGACACACGTACACACCCCTCATACCCCACGTAAATCTAGTGTGCTTTCTGCTGTGTTACTGATCTCTTACTTTCTTCATTCTTTACCTATGCTGCTCTGTAGTCCTGAAGTACTACTGTGTTTTGGGCTAGAAAAGTGATAGAGTCTTGAAGACACCTAGTGTAGGCTACACAGGTGGAAGCCATAGCAAAGTATTGTATTCGGTTTTCAAAGTGAACTTAGGTCAAGACAGTAAGGAACCAAAATTGGCCTGTTAGTGGTTATCACTGATTTTTTTGTTTGTTTGTTCGTTTCTTTGGCTTGTTTTCATTTTGTGTGTCTTTAGAAGAAGCTGCTATCTGACTTGGAAACAACTTCTACTGAGCTTCTCAACGATACGTGGGCACCTGTTGGTCCTGTTTTGCAGGATTATTGTGACCATTTCACAGTATAATGTCTTTTAGGAACAGTCTAAGCATAGATTTAGACATCATTCTGTAGTAATAGGCTGGTCTGGCAGTCCATGCTAGCATCTGGTTAAGCACTTGTGTAGTCACATAGACTTCAATTTACCAAGGAGACTTCAGAGTTAGGTCTGCAAGGCTGGTGCCTGTGCATCTTCTCACCAGCGCTTTGCAATGCAATGACTGCCGTTGCTGAGGCTTTATATGTGAGTGCTGTGGCCAGCATGCTTTCCTGTCATCCACCTGATTTCTTCCCTGTGCCTTTCACTTCATGAGAGCTGCAGTGATAGTTACAGTGCTTCAAACTTTTGTAACCCTACCAAAACTTGCGTGTTTGTAAGTAGGATGAAATAGAATGAAGTCTTTCTTTGGGACACTGGTGTGGGAGTGCAAAGAAGCCTCAAGAGGATACACATTGTGACTTTCTGGTGCCATCCAGTTAGCAGTTTACCAATGTGCTGTGCATTGTCTTAAGTTCTTGAAGTGATAAAGTTCATTTTGAACACATATCATCCTTTTGGGTTTTTTTGTTGTGTTTTAGGACCCAAATAAAGACACAGAGTGGAATGACATCCTGCGCAAGAAAGGTATCCTTCCTCCAAAGGAAAACTTGGAGGAACAGGAGCGTGCAAAAGAAGAGGAGCAGCTTGCTATCCTTCAGAAGTCTCTTGGTGAGTGACCATCCAACTCACACAACAGCAGGACAAGTCTCAGAGTAGCTACTGGGAGAAGACTCTACAAGAAATAGCCAGCAGTAGTATTTACATACTTGAGATACAATGTCTTTTCCAAGTCTGCAATGCTGCTTCTCATATAGAATGTTTGTCTACTAACAGTTTCAAACAAATACTTTACTGAACTCTTGCATTCTTACAGCTCAGAAAAGCTTTGTTCTTGTTGTCAGGTTCATGTTTTTATGGAAGTAAATGTTTGAAAACTGAATTAAGAACAGTGTGAAGGAATCTGAAGGGGCTCTGATGTGAATGTGCATTTAAAAGTGTTTCATGACACTACTTGTATTCTTCCTCCTTCCTCTGTTCAGGTGTCCTGGCTCTGTTGTTGGTGTGTTAGATAGGTCTGTGCTGCAGCCACTAAACTTGAAAGCTAGTGTAAGGTACCTGTCTGCTAGTCTAGGTATGCTTCAGCTCAATCACAGTATCCTTTGCACCATTGTCTTTCCATCTATATGTCTATCATCGTCTTTCCATTTATATTTTCTAAAAGTCCAGTAACAAATACACTTCAAGTAAGCCATTTTTCTCATAGTTAATCTGTCCTTAAAATAAATAAATTATATTGGACTGGTAAGAGCTTTGAGTTTTAATTCTGGAGTAAGATTTTTGCTGATTTGATTTTTCTTCCATTCTAGTGAAAACTTATGAGGACATGACTCTGGAAGAGCTAGAAGAGAATGAAGATGAATTTAATGAGGAAGATGAGAAAGCTATTGAAATGTACAGGTCAGAGCTGCTTGCAGAATTTGGCTTTTTTCTTTTGTATACTGTTGGATATTGCTGAAGAGAGGAAGGATGTTGTTAGGCTCAATGATAGGAAAAAGTGTCTTGTGTTTCTAGTCTCTTGTAGAGCTTCTAATTTTCATTAATGGGATAACTGGATTTAAATTTGGCATCCTTTAGAACTTCATTTTGCAAAGATAATGTGCATCTGCTGAGGGCATAGCTGGGGATTCAGAAAGCTTTGAAAATCACCTCAAAGATTTCTCAATTTTTACTTGAATGAGTTTAAAGTGCTGCAGTTTTACATAATTGCAGTGTTTGTTTTCCATTATCTCTTTGCCTACCGTCTCATGGTTTTTGCCATTTGGATTGATAGTGTAGTATCTGCAGAAGAAATACCTGCTGAGGGTAGCAATGAGAGGAAATTGGTGGAACATAGTTGTACTTGTGTGTTGGCTGCTTTAACTTGCAAGTATAAGAGCATCTACTGAATATGACCGCTTGCTTTCACTGGTTTGAGGTTTGAAGAAGTTTTGTAATGTGCCTCTGAAATCTAGGTTCCAAGCTCCTTTAAGTGTTGTTTTGTCAAAAATGCATTTATTCTCAAGATCTCTTTCCCATTTCTTGCTGTTCAGGCAGCAGAGGTTAAAGGAAATGAAAGCAGCTCAAATGAAGAATAAATTTGGAGAAGTTTTGGAGATTTCAGGAAAAGACTATGTTCAAGAAGTTACAAAAGCTGGAAAAGATATATGGGTAGTCCTGCACCTCTACAAACAAGGGTAAGAATTTGGGGTTTTAACTCTTAAATCTTTGTCAGTAGCTAAAAGTACTCTAAACAAATGTGCAGTTACTGCGAAGTTGTAGAGGTTGTAAGAAAGGGGTGGGGTTGTAAGAAAGGAATTAGTAATTTCTGTTGATTCAAGACTGCTGAAATTTAGCTGTAAGATGGCTTTACATCTGTGCAATCATCTGTGCAGCACGGTGTGGTTTGTACCATGCAGCTGCCACAGAGGTAGCTGCTGCCAGAGAAATATTGAGGCCTTGGAAATGATTCTGGATAAAGTGCAAGGGGCTGTGTGTTAGAAGGATTACTGTGTGTCTTTGACTTCATTTCTAGAAACAAAATGGAGAGAACAAGGTTTCAGTCCTGTCAGCATGATGGAAAAACTTGTCCAAAAGGTCTGATAAATTGCTAGAATTTTCTGGACGAGGATAGAAATAATTGACTTTGTTCATTTCATCCTTATGTGTGTCTGTTACTGTTCTTCATAGGATTCCACTCTGTGCCTTGATAAATCAACATATGAGCAGCCTTGCAAGAAAGTTCAGAGATGTGAAATTCATCAAAGCAATCTCTACCACCTGTATTCCCAACTATCCTGATAAGAACCTGCCTACGATATTTGTGTACCTGGAGGGAGACATCAAAGCTCAGTTCATTGGGCCTTTGGTGTTCGGTGGCATGAATCTGACAAGGGATGGTGAGTGTCTGCATCTCTAGTCTTCCAAAAGAAAAGCAAACCTGCTTTGTTAAGAATGAAAGAAGTGACTCTTAGGATGAGAAGGGAAGTGCTAAAAATCAGTTTTCTTTGTTTGGATTTTTTGCTTGTGCACCCTTATGGCTCAACAACATACTATTAAGTCTATCTCCCAAAAGCAGTGAGCAGCTGAGTAGGTCAACATACAGATAATAAGTGTGTGCAAGTATTAACACCCTCTGTTGAGTGAAACAAATTTTCTTCAATATTTAAAAGGGTAAATAGTATCCATGCACATTCTTCAGGGCACTTAAAACTGAATGACTAACCTTGCCCTCAGTTGCTTGGTAATGTATGCACTTTATAACTACTGCTTGCCTGTGGCATTGTAGGGCTTGTCATTTCGCTTTCAAGCCAATGCATGTATTTATCTGTTTTACCTTCTTGACATGCAGGCTTCTGTCTTCATGAACCTTTAAAGAAAGCCTGTCTGTCTAAACGCAGTTGCTAGCCTGAAATTGGGCTGCTTCCTTTTCCTCTTGCCATCTCCCAGAGAAGGCAGCATGTTAAGCTTCTGCCTCAGTGGTTCACAGGGAGCAGGGGTCCATAGGGAAAGGCTGTTACCTTCCTGGAGGTTGCAGTTTTCTATATACTATTTTTATTTGACCACCTCAGCAGCCTGGGTGCAGGTTGGATTGTGCAGCTTCATCAGCATGATATGCTTCAGGAGATACAGCCTTTCAGTAAAAGGTGCTGTTTGGAGATGGTTGGAAACTATCCTACTGACAGTGCTTGAAGAAAGAGGTCAGCAGTGAAAAGGGCTCTTCTTGGAAAGCAGATGCAACTCAGATGAAACCTAGTGGATTTTACTTCACTTAAAAGGTTACTCATCAGCTTTATGAGTAGGCATATTGGCCCAGATGCCTTCAAGCTTTTTCAAGGTCAGACTTCAAGGGTATGTTTATCTGAAGTGAATCACATTTCAAGGTCCATGCTAAATGAAGTCACTGACTATACTGGGATAGGATGGCAAGAGTTTGTTTTTCACTAGATCCCTGAAGTTTACAGGATGTTTTGAGTCTATACTGTAGAAAACACTCCCCTGCTTTAAGCTGTCAGAAGGGGAAAAGCTCACCCATGAGATCACTGATCTGAGAACAGCTAACTACAGCGATTGCCTAATTATGCGCTGAAGTGAGAGTTGGTAGCAGAACCCATTACCTTTCTCCCATTTTTAGCACATAAATAATTGATTTTTGGGGTGATACAAAAGTAATTGAGCCAGCTTAGTTCAGTCATCACAGAAAGCTGAGCACTGAATTTCTGTGCTTTATTTCTTCCTTGTCCTCTAAACCCATGTGACTTCTACTGGACATTACAGAGTAATGAATGCAACCTCACACTTTCTTTAATGTCTGAAGGAAATCAGATTTACTGATAGGCTTTCCAGCAGGGCTTAGAAAAAAGATTTCAACTGAATGTGTTGTATTGACTTTCTCCCACTTCTGGGAAGCAGGTGGGTTTGGGCCTGTGTATTAATAAGCCCACTACTGGTGGTGGAATCTCTTGTACCATCTTGCTAATGAGCTAGTAACTGGTACATGACCTAGTAGGAAAGGGGTGAATTGCTTTTACAGGGTACATCCCTGAATAATACCTATAATTCAAATGTGTAAATGGAATTGCTGTAACTTTTTTTGCCCTGTAGCAAATCTGTTCTTGTCTCTTCTGATAGTGGTGGAGTTGGTATAATGTGTAGTATATGAGCAGTATTCCTTTACTGGTGATAGATGTGCAAACTTGTTTTCTGATCTTATGTGGTTAGACAGAGGTGAAATTCATTTGCACTGGGAGAGTTGCCTCTAAAGCTGATGTTTGGTTTCAGTCTCCTCTTTTGCACTCCTGTTTGTAAAGGGAGCCAGGAGGGATTGGGAATGCCACTGGTGGGCTGTGTACCCTGAGCCCTGTGCCAGCACTGGTGACTGTGAAAGGAGGCCATGGCTGGAGCGGGTGCAGGAGATAGAGCAGGGTCTGAGACCTGGGAGTGAAAGAGGAGGAATAGATCAGGGCCATGTTTTCAGTGATAGTGATAAGAGTGGTTAAGTCAGTTGGGAAAGCAAGGGTGAGTTTTGTGTTTTTCAGTTTGTGTCCCTGTGTTCATGGCTCTCTTGTTTTGCTCTGCACAGAATTGGAGTGGAAGATTTCAGAGTCAGGTGCCATCAAGACAGACCTGGAGGAGAATCCTAGGAAACAGATCCAGGACCAGCTCATGTCTTCAGTCAGGGCATGTGTCTCAGCCAGGGAGGAGAGTGACTCGGAGGATGACTAACTCCTGCAATGGCATCAAGATTGACACAGCACTCTTGTAGCCAGTGTTCTCATCTATAGCACTGGAGATGCTCATCAAGATCTCTGAGCCCCAGATGGGTAGTATTTCAAGACAGCCATTTATCTAAAAACTTTCAGAAACTTAAAAATGGTGGTGCTTTTGCTTTTTTTGTTTATTTGGGTTTTTTTTTAAATCAACTTATTGCAGCACCACTGAAGAGCCTGAAAGACATTTTATATTGTGAAGCCCAAGTAAATCTTACTCAAAGTTTTAAAATACAGACATCAACAGAGTTCTCGCGTTATTCTTTTCTTAGTAGATTGCCGACTGCTTAAAGAAATCTACTATCTGAAGTGGCCTTAAGTGCACTGTCTTCAACAAGTTTAACTTGTATAAATTACATAAATAGTTGTCATTAAACAATTTGGTTAAAACAGTTAATTGGGCCTTCTCTTAGCCCATTGTGTGTAGATGTTCCAACAGCCTAGACTTCGTGCAGTGCATGGGGAGGTGACCCACAATGTGGGTACTGCTGAAGGTGGCCTGTGGTCCTCTGCAGAGGTATGCTGCGGCGTCCGGAGTCTCCTTTCATTTAGCAGCAGTATTTTGTCTTCTGCAGAGGCTGAGCTTCCTGTACCATCTTATCCATTAATTGGGAAAGAGTATTCAGGATGGTGAGTGGTGTTCAAGTGTGACACTGCTGATTTTGTGGAAGAAATCAGCGCACTGGTGTATTACTACAGTATTGCCATTGCCAAATGGGAAGGAGAATGATGTTTGAAGACCTGACATCTTTCTGTATGAAAGACTTCTAGGTACAGCAATAAAATTGAGGCAGCAGAAGGGAGTGAACTCAAATACCACCTTAATTATAGAACTGCTGATACTCAGAGCTTCTTACTTATTTTGGGTTGGATTTAATGCCCACCTACACTTTGAATTTGTCTAGACTTGGGCTGACGATCTCCAAGAACTTTTGCTGACAAAGCTGCCCCAGGGACATTTTGTTACATTGCTGATGGGTTCTGTGGGTGGACGGTTACAAAATGCAACACGTGATAGGCTCATAGTGAGTTTTAAGTGTGTTATCTGCACTGTCTTCCTCTTCAAATCAGTGTAGTTCAAGCAAGGAATAACTTGCTTAAATTTCAGGAAGTTGTAAGACCTTGATGGAGACTTCCTGTTTGAGATCAGAATGATGGTTTGTGTGTCATGTCTCTTGTTTTCTTTTGTGTTTCTTGGCAAAATGGCTAAAATTGTGCAGGTGAGTCAAACACAGCAGAATACAAGTTGGTGAATTCTGAATGTTGTGGTACATAGCATCATACTTCTCTTGACAGTGGACTTTCCAAAATACTATGAAACCTGATTCTTTTCTGTACCTATCTACAACTTTTCTTCTTTCTAGATTTTTCCCCATAAAAGCCTGCACTGCATATTTTGCTTATCTTTCACTTGTCCTCATTTAACTGTGCTTTGAAATGACCTCTTAACACATGGGTTAGGTTCTTTTTGAAGGAAACTATCTAGAGGGGCAGCCCTCAAAGGGAAAGTCAGTCCAGAGCTTGGCTAAAACTAGCCTGAAATAAGACCTTCTGAAATGTGTGTAGAGTGGATATCACATTTTCAGCCTCTGCCTCCAGATCTGCTGTACTTGATTGCTGATGCAGATACAGCTGCCATACTCTTCTCGACTTGTTTTTAATTTAAAGTTTATCAGGCCTAGGAAAGGAAGCTAAAATCTGCAATCCATCTTGTATTGCTGTGACAACTTGAATTTGAAGTCTATTTTTTAAAGCAGGCAATTTTTTTATTTTTTTATTTTTTTTTTTCCAAACTTCTTTCTCTTACTGTCTCCCATTTAGGTGCCTCTGTGAGGGCAAAGTGGCAATTATGTTGCAGCTGCCCTTTCTTCCAAACAACCAATGGTTTGTGGACTGCAGCAGGAGTGGAGCTGAGTTCCCATGAAGTTGTTGAGGGCTCTGTCCTGTGGGATCTTTGAAGTGTCTTGCTATGAAGACTCTTCAAACTGTCCCACTGCTTGATTTGCTCTAGGGCAGCCCTCTCTTCTTCACATCCTGCACAGGACAGCCCAGGCAGCAAGACCTTGAGCCCCAGAATAACAGAAGTCCAAACAAGAAGATTTGGATCACACTCTGAGAAACAATCTGGAGAACTGGTATTTTAAAACCAGACAACCCTAGCATGCTAACCATAGACCTCCTAGAGCTAATCAACAGGGAAAACTTATGGACAGTGTATCTTCTGACTGGTACATACAAGCTTGCCAAAAACTCAGCCTGCAGCTCCCATCTTAGAGTGTGTGGCTTGAACCCCTTTCTGGATGGGAAATACTCAAGTCCTCTACTCCATAAACTCTGCAAAATTTTCAAAAGGCCCCTGCTTGCTCCTATCCACTCTGGCACAGTGATTCTTGTTCCCCAATCTGCAAAGTATGCTGTCTTAGATGGGACGGTGTCCTCTCACCAGAAGGACCTGAATGAGGCATTGCCTTGGTGCAAGTTTGAGCCCCTCGGGCAGAATTGAACTGAATTGCTGATGCCCTTGGAAAAATAAAAAGGGGAAGTGAGACTTTGGGATGTTTTCATCACAGTTTTCTCACCTAGCAGAATTTTAAAACCACAGTTGATTTCCCTTTTCATATGTAGTTTAATGGGTGGATTCCAGGATCACCAAGAGGACTGAGCTCCTGAAAAACTCAGCTCTGGTGAGACAGGTACCTTGTGCCTGTGAATGAAGCTTATGGCACACCCCAGGTAGTTTATTATGTCTCCTCTACAAGAAGCAAACCAGGCCTGCCTATGGGTTTTATCCAGGAGACGAGGTAGGGGGAATTATCTTTCTCTTTGGGCCTGCTCCCTGCTGTCAGGACTACAGCAGAGGCTGTCTTGCAATTTAATAGGTGGCATTAAGCAACTTATGACAATATCATCAGTTCTCCAGAAGTTTTACTTCTGCAGTCTTAGTTATTCTGAGCTGCTTAATGTATTGACATGTTGGGGGCTGCCATTTAAGGATGCTGTGCTGAAAGGGGCAGATGCAAGAATAATCACTGACCAGAAGAGGTTAAATGCTCTGCCCAGCTGCTGAGACCCATGCAGAGCACCATTTCAAAGGGTCTCTGCTCTTCTTGGTATTTGGCTAAGTGTGAAACAGCTCTCGTAATCTTTTTCTTGCCAATAATATCACCCTGCTTAAGGCCTTTTGTAGAAATTAGGTCTCTGCAGGAAGTGGATAATGAGATCTCTTTAACCTTTTGGCAGAGCACATAGAGGAGGATGAGCCTTAGCTTAAAAGCAAGCTGGCTGTAAACAGCAAACCAAGCCAGCCAATTAAGATGCTCACCAGAACAAGGCAATAGAATGGGAGATAATTGGAGAGTGTGAGTTCTCCTTTGCCAAGATTGGGGGTGCTGTTTCTGGATACACTATCAATGCTTTGCAGCCTGTCAACAGTTGGTGTCAGATCAATGCTCACATCTCTCTGGAGTGGGGAGAGCCTGTTGTGAGACAAGTCAGAGGCAATGATCCTGTAAACAGTGCTGAGGCTTGTACAAGTTCCTGCGTACTGCTGTGAAAGCATCCCTGAGTCATCTCACGCTGCAGCAGTGTCATCAGGTGGGAGGAAAAAAGTAACCCTGGGCCAAAGGCAGAGGCAGATGATTTGCCATTAGTGTAGAGTCACTCTGGATTTCTTTGTGTGCAATGCCAGTGAACCACTAGTAAAAAAAAAAACAAACCAAAAAAGCCCAACACCAAAACAACAACAAACCAAAACATTTTTCTTTGTGGTACAGATATTCTGGTTTGAGGCTAATTGGAATATTTTACTGAGAGAAATTAAATCCTTAGCTGTGAGAAGAAAAAAAAAAACAATAACAGTAACCTATATCACTCATTCTTCTGCTGAGAAATGCAATTATTCAAAATATAGATGAGACACTCACTCCTCACACACTTCTTAGTTCTCAGTAGTTGTTGTTCTGCTCCTTTCACTCCAGCGATCTATTGCTGTTTTCTGCCTTTAATCTGACCTAACCCTTTGTTTCCTCTAACCTCCTTGTCATTTTTTGACATCTCGCCTCAGATCTCTCCAGATTTATCACATGAGATATACAGGGATTGATCTGGTTATTTCTGAAGGAAGGGAAAAAGGAGGAGAAGAGGGGAGGAGGTTTGGATTGGGATCCTCCTGGCAGTCTGATTGTTTTGGAAGGAATTTGTGTTTCTGTGCTACTTTTAGCTTGCATATAACTGTATATTGTGTGTGTGTATGTATATGTGTATATATATGTATGTATGTATGTTTGTAAATTGTGCTAAGCTGTAAGTATAGCTTCATTCCTTAACTTCCAGCTGGCTGAGTCTAGTCTGGGTGATTTCATTGTGTGAGGGAGCGGGTAACTCCCAAACCATCACAACAGATCTGAAGCTTACTGCTTTTCCAGGCTATGTGAGCAGCCAGGCTCCAGCCCCAATCCAGATAAGTCACCACTCTGATTTTCCCTGACCCAGACATGCTTTCTTTCACAATCTCCACTTGCCAAGCCCTCCCAAAGCCAGAGGATGATGTTTTACACCCACTTCACATGCAGAGAACACCTGTTGCACTAGAAAGGTAAAGTCATGGAGGGGCAAGTTAAGCGGCAAATTCTCCTACTACTTATGCAGACCCCTGACCGTGGTTGGCTTGTAGGCAGAAGACTCCAATGGACTGTGATCACAGCAGGTGGAATGTAGGATTATCCTTTGAATATCTCTGCTTTGCTGTACCTGGTTTGATCAGGTGCTTTTTCCAGGGCTCAGCTCAGCCTTGCCCGCTTCCTTTTTGGGTCTCGCCCATCACTTCCCCAAACATGCTCAGGTGGATATTTGGTTGGCTTCCCTGCCGGAAGTAATTTAACTTGGGTCAGATGGTTCCCTATGGGTGTGTGCTTCCATCTCTGCTGGATTGATGCACAGAATAAGCACACAATGTTAAGCCCTATGTTAGGATTCTGACACCTGAATACAAATATTTGCCTTCATACTGTTAATTAAGATATCAGCTCTGATCTACAGCAGTGCCCATGGAAGTTAAGAAGGTGCATGTTTGATTCCTGTATTACAAAGGAAAGTTCATAATAATTTGTTGTTATTCTCTGGAAATCTAGGAAAGTTTCCTATTTCACAGGCTGTGTAGCAATAAGAGATGAGACTTCTACTAGAGACCTTATTAGCTGAGTTTGGACTAGGTCTTGTTTTGTGAAGGGGTAAAGAAAAGGCCTTATTATAATGCAAACCTTTTGCTGCATATTTGTTGGGATCGCACCGCGTCTAAAGAAACTTTACTGTCACTGAGATCAAAGGGAATTGCTTTCCCTTCTCCATTCTTCTAAATCATTACATTGCTAAAACTAATCTATTCCCTGTCAATTGTCTGGAAGGCAGTTGAACTCATTTCTCATTAAAGCCCATTATAAATCACTTCTCATTACAATCCCATTTAGCTAGTTCTGTCATCAAAGGATTGCAGGAGGCATAAAATATTTTATTGATGCTCTTAGTTCTTCACAGAATTGAAGTGTTCAATACTTTTTTTTAGGTCTATTTATCTGCAGATAACTCTTGTGATGCAGAGAAAGGACTCATTCCCTCCTGTGGAAGGGAGAATCATTAAAATAAAAGAAGGAAATCCAAGCTTGTGTGGGAGACTCATGAATGATCTGAGTTGTTTTCATATATGTGTTAAAACTTCCATTTCCTGACACCATGCCAAATTTTTCAGGGCTTCACCAAATTAATTTTAATGTACAGGGCTGACTGAAGGAATTCAGGTCTGGTAAAAAGAGGCAGGGAAATATCAACTGGTTCTGAGGTTTTTATTTAACACTTCAAGTGCTAAATAAGCAAGGAAATATATAATCTAAAGCAGAACAGTCCATGTAACAGATATTAATGCACGTTTAACAACATGAATGTACTTATATTGAAGCAGAGGCTTACAAATATGCATATCTGCTAAAAGAAGTAGTATTTCTTCCAATATATTGAGTACCTTAAACACAAAGGAGTTTCTTGTGGAGGCAAAAGTTAGAGCATTTGCTAGCAAGAACAAGTCTTGATTTTCCAGACAGTTATTGCCTACCCCTAAATTGACACTGACTCCTGCTATGGCTGTGGCAAAGTGACCATCCTGATCCTACTCCCCTAAATATCCCTGGGAATGCTTGCGTTTAGGAGGGCAGCAGAGCTAGCTACTGAATATTTCTTCTTGCCTGATTGCAGTTTATCCTCCTGTGAAACAGTACAGACTGTCTGGGGGCGTTGGGAAACTTTGTTAATTATCTGTCCATAGGCAGGTGATTTCTATTGCATGAAGCTGAAAGTATGGATGTCCTGGATCCTTCAAGTTGGCTACTAGTTTCTGTGGTTTAGTTGCTTCGGGCCCCAGGTGATTAGAGGAGAGATTGTGAGGGCCACCCTCATGGCCAAATCATGGAATCATAGAATTTTTTTTGCTGGAAAAGACCTACAAGATCATCAAGTACAACCATTATCTAACTCAACTCAGGCTGGTACTAAATAATTTCCCTCAGTACCGCATCTCTGCCTCATTTGAATACCTCCAGGGATGGGGACTCAACCGCCTCCCTGGGCAGCCTGTTCCAGTGTTTGAGAATCTTTTTGCTTCTACAGTGAAGAAGTTTCTTCTAAAGTCCAACCTCAACTTGAGGCCATTTCTTCTCATTCCTATCACTTGTTACTAGGGCGAAGAAACTGACCCCCACCTCGCTCCAACTTTCAGGGAGTTGTAGAGGACCTGAAAGCCTCCACTGAGCCTCCTGCTACAAGACTAGCAATAGATACTTGTAAAGATTGATCTCTGCCACAGCACCAAAGCACTGACTATTCTTTTTAGTGAGAAAAAGCCACCAGCACTGCCAGTAAAAGGTTGAAAAGTTTTGTGTGATGAAGCAAAACCAGGGGAATATGCAAAATGTGGAGCTAGTTTTCCTGTCTGGTAACATCCCCAAACTGAGGTGCATTTGCCCTGAATGCATCTTGCTGGTAAGCTGAATAGTGCTGGGTAATGGTATGTGAACTGGATCCTGTGGGATGAACCAAGTCCAGATCAAAGGACTGATCCTGAAAGTGGTTGAAGGAGTTTCTTCTTTTCTTCCTTCTCTCGCTGAGAGCCCTCCACACAGTGGAAGAGGTGAAGGGCAACAAGCATAGGCAGGTAAAAAAGGGTTCAGATGGAAGGCTTAAATGAGAAGTCTGCTCATCACTAGAGGAGAAGGGTAGAGGTGAGGAAGATGATAAAGAAAAATGTGAGAGCTTGCATTATGATGAGGATTCAGAGATATTTGATGTTGGGAGAAGCACTGCTCTTCTCAAAGGATGGGCTTCATGTGTGTAGCTGGAGAGTGTGCTCAGAGGATAGTAGTGGATGAGAGCATCAGATCACGGTCCAAGCGCAGAATTTTGGTGCAGACTCATGTAAGCTTCATCTTTGAACTCAGTGTATAGGAAGACAAACATCAGATAAACACAGATGCTGTGATCCATGGAGAAATGTTAGGTAGATTGCAAGTAAGTGCCATTATTAATGAGAGCAGTAATCAGGCAAGTTTCCAATAAGTAAAATTGATTGGTAAAAAGGTCACGAGTAATTAAAGCCAGAAAAAGATACTGTTGTATTAGTTGCATACTAAGAAGCTGTCTTTACCATAAGCTGAGCAAAAGCTATGAATGTTTCAGGTGAGAGGAGCTGTTTATCTCCAGTTTCACAAGGCACATAAGCACTAATGGCATCACGTCATCTGGCGTATGTTACGGATCCATACTAGCGGGTAAGATCGGCTTTCTCTGTGTTGTTAATCACAACTTCCAATTTAAGAACACTACACTGTCATTTTCAAACCTGGCTACTGCCTTTTGCTTTTGTGTTATAAAAGAAATTTCAGGGCAACTTAAAAAACATCTTTGCAGCTATTTCATTGCTGGCTTATTGGTAGAAGTCTCACCTTGAAAGCAGAGGATGAGAGAGGAAACACGTTGTTGTGCTTTTGCTGAATGGTAGCTAATACTTCAGCCCTTGCAACCTCATGAGAAACTGATGACCAAGGGCACTGGTGCCACCTCTGCAGAACACACAAACCCCTGCCCTCCTTCTCCTCTCCTGGTGGTAGGATAACCAGTGTATTGGGTTTGCATGGCAAGGCTTTGGTACAGGGGTGGCTACAGGGGCTACAGGGGTGGCTTCTGTAAGAAACTGCCAGAAGCTTCCCCCCCTGTGTTTGACAGACCCATTTCAGAAGGCTGCAAGATGGACTCACTGCTGGTCAAGGCTGAGCCCATCAACAACAGTGGTAGCTCCTTTGTGATAAATTAAGGGGGAAAAATGTACCGCAATGTGAGGGAAGTCTCCCTTCCTCTGAACAGGCCTGTGTTTCAGCTGTGAAGGAACTGTCCCAGGAGGTTCCTCAACTCAAGAAGAACATATTCTGTTCTCCACCTGTACTGCCTCATGTTTCAGCCTTGAGGAGCAGGTGATCCTCTGTCTGGGGGAAATAATCTGGGAGGTACACACCATGGTGTACACCGTGGCTTGGCAAGTTGAACCCACGAGAATATGAAGCTTTAGTAGATACAGGCACCCAGAGTAATCGGATGCCATCACACTACAATGGGTGGAACCCATCTGTGCCTTTGATGCGACAGGGGGATCCTGACAGTTGGATGTGTTGGAAGCAGAGCACCAGAATGCAAACCACAGTCTGCTTTCACTCGGAGGGGTGAAAGGAATTCCTGGAATTGACTGTCCCAGGGGTGGAAACACAGCCCCACCATTTGGACGGGTCATGGACCGATCCAGAGTGTACTGGAACAGGGCGGAACTCTAGAGCAGTCTTCTCTGTACTGCAAAGTGATCTCATTTTGAGTGAGAACGGACAGTGACTGGTGTTGTTTGATGCTAATTGCTGCTGGGCATGACACAGAATAAGGGGTGGAGAATGCCATGGGTCTGGTTAAATCTGCTGCTGATATTCAATATCATGCTAGCTCAGACCAGCTTCAAAATGAAAGTGCT
>WBNM01008865.1:0-18420 GCA_013399055.1 Ramphastos sulfuratus | reverse complement strand
CTTGCTGTTGTGAGCCTCCTAAGCTTTTATTTGTCTTCCCATCTTTCTAGTCTGCCCTGCTTGGCTGCCTTTGCTTTTGTTTCATCCCTTTTCTTTCTTATTCCTTTGGCTTCTTTTTATCTCTTTTCTCTCTGGGTTCTATTTTTTTCCTCTCTCCTGGTTCTGTTTTTTCTCTCCCTGGAGAGCCTCCCAGATCTCTTTAGAAATGTAGGTTGCATTTCTGATGTCATTCCTAGAGCAAGGAAAAAAAGGAATTATGGCCTGGTGCTGAAGGCTATATATGGAAATCCTCTTCCATGTCTCTGCAGCACTGATCCTGAGATGCTCGAATCCTTTTACGCCATCCCGAGATGCCTGCAGATGGCTCAGAGGGCAGGGAGGAAAAATGCCAACTTTAGGAAGTTCTCTCTTTCTAGGGGCTGAAAATTAGGCAGAGTCACTGTCTGCTGGTGGAGCTGGGGGGGTGTGTGGCAGCCATCCAGTGGGAACAGACCCCAGAAAGGTCACTGAAAACTAAATGAATCCAACTCAGGTTGGGATTTAAGATGCAGTTATTCCCTCAGCTCTTCCTCTTGTGGTTTGTGCTATGAATCCCATAATGAGCTGCTTCAGTGTCTGCAGTTACTGGAGGGAATGTAGGTGCTTGGTTCAGGTTCATAGCTCTCTTTCAGAGGCTTCAGGACTGAAGTCCAGAGCAGCCAGGTTGCTGCTGGACTGGCAGCTTCTGAGCAGTGGTGCTTGTGTAGGTGCTTTGGTCAGGGAGCATCAGCCCCTGCTGTGAAATCAGTCAGGGGTTGCTGCTGCTGCATGTCTCCAGCACCTCTTGGCAAAGAGGCACAGACTTGCTGCAGCTGCAAAAGCCCTCTGAGACCACCCCCTGATACCATCCAGTCCAGCAGCAACCCAACCCCCCCATGCCCACTGAACCCTGGCCCCAGGTGCCATGGGCACACCTGGCTGGAACACCTCTGGGCATGGGGACTCCACCACCTCCCTGGGCAGCCTCTGCCAGTCCAGGACCACTCTGGCACCAAAGACATTTTTCTTAATATGCAACCTAAGCCTCCCCTGGTGCTGCTTGAGGCCATTTCCTCTCATACTCTCACTTCTTACTAGGCAGCAGAGCCCCAGCCCAGCTGCCTGCAGCCTCCTCTCAGGGAGCTGCAGAGAGCAATGAGCTCTGCCCTCAGCCTCCTCTGCTCCACACTGAGCACCCCCAGCTCCCTCAGCTGCCCCTCCCCAGCCCTGTGCTCCAGACCCTTCCCCAGCTTTGTGCCCTTCTCTGGACCTGCTCCAGCCCCTCAGTGTCCTTCTGGCAGTGAGGGCCCAGAACTGCACCCAGCACTCAAGCTGTGCCCTCCCCAGTGCCCAGCGCAGGGCACAATCCCTGCCCTGCTCCTGATGCCCACACCAGTGCTGCTCCAGCTCACACTGTTGGTGCCCTTCTTGGCCAGCTGGGCACCCTCTGGCTCATCATCACCCCACTGCTGACCAGCACCCCCAGCTCTTTCTCTGTTATGCAGCTTTCCAGCCAGTTCTGTTAGTGAGGGAGAGGTTCCAGATGCCAATGGAACACTTCTGTGCAGTACTAGAGGAGGTGTAGCTGCTGCTTGTGAACAAGATTGCTTCAGGAAGCAGTAAGGAATTCCCCTGGAGCACTGGGGGCAGTTGGAGTGACCCAGCTGTGGGGCTTTGTTTGCTGCTGCCTCTGCTTCTGTCTTGATATTGCTTCCAACAAAAGAAACAACCTTGGAGACGTCAGCGAGACCTGGTCCGTGGGCTTACTGAAGCAGCTTCCAAGAGAGAGGTGAGCAGAGAGTGAGGCATGGCTCTGCCTGCAGCAGCTGGAGCTCTGCAGCAGCCTCAGTCTGGCTTACAGAAGGTCAGGTGAGGAAGCCAAGCAGGAGTGCTGCTTGCCCACAGGCAAAGGGTCTCTGCGTGGTCACAGAGTAGAGCAAACCAACAAATGTACCCAGAGATGTTTGCCAGCTAAAGAATCTGATTCATGCACCCTGTGTAGCTGCTCTGCCTTGCCTGGGAAATTTAATTTTCTGTGTGGCTGCTATGAAAATGGGGACACAAAATCAACACAGTGCAGGAAGCAAACCAGAAAAGAAAGGAGCTGGAGTGGAGAAGGTTCAGCATTAAGATGCAAATGGAGGGGGGTGAAAGAAAACTAATTATTGTATTTTTTTCTTATATACATATATATATATACACACATATAAAGTTAGAGAGGTCTCAAACTCTTTTTTTCCCCTAACTTAAATTAAAACTTCTATTAGTAGCTGGGGAAGTGAAAGTAGAGGACAGAAAAGGGGGAGATGGCCTCATCAAAAGATAAATATGGACCAGGCATTAAAAAAATGAATAATTCCTGGAGAAGAAAGAAAAACAAATAAATAAATAGATAGATAGATAGATAGATAGGTAGGTAGATAGGTAGACAGATAGATAGCTGCCTGCCTTGACCTGGGCACATAAACTTCTGCTTGATTCTTCAGGCTGAGGCACAGGAAACCTCTTTAGAGGCAAGGTTTAGAAATAGGATTTAATTATGTTGCATTTATTTATTATACATACCATATAAATAACATATAGATACATACAATAATATAGAATCATAGAATCATAGAATGGGAAGGTTGGAAGGGACCTCAAGGATCATCCAGTTCCACCCCCCTGCCATAGGCAGGGACACCTCCCACTAGCACAGCTCACTCAGGGACTCACCCAGCCTGGCCTTGAACAACTTCAGGGAGGGAGCAGCCACAATAATATACAATAACATACAATAATATACAATAATATATAATAATAGATATTATATACAATAATATATAATAACATATAATAAGATGTCATACTATATTATACTGTATAATGTATTTCTGTATTTTACAGGCATCATAATAGTAGCTACAGTGTAGTGTTATATAAAAATAGTTACCTCCATGAATATTTCTACAGAAATATTTATATGCAGTAATGTTTGCACAGAAATGTTTACATTATGTTTGTAGCTCTCGTGATACATTTTGGTCAATATATGTATTTACTTATCAAATATCTATAAACAGGGCTCCAAAATCTGCATTGTTTAAACTGCTGGACATTGGCAGCCCTAACTGTCACAGACACTCAGCCATGGCTTTATGAGTTGAGGCTGCTTTCTTCTCCCACCTACCTGCAGACATTAGAAGTTGAACTTGGGTTTTTTGTTGTTGTTTTGGTCAATTTTATTTTTTTCTGAGCAAGTCAACCTCAGAAGTGTTTTAAAACAGACAAACACAGAATTAATGTTGTGTTTGTCATGGAATCATGGAGTGGCAGAGGCTGGAAGAGACCCTTGGGGCTCACCCAGTCCAACCTCCCTGCCAGAGCAGGCTGCACAGGGATGTGCCCAGGTGGGCTTGGGATGGCTCCAGAGATGGAGACTCCACCACTGCTCTGGCAGCCTGCTTCTGGGTTCTACCACTCTCAAAGTTGCCCCTCACATTCAGATGGCACTGCCCACAGCAAGTTTGTGCCTGTTACCTCTTGAGCTGTCACTGGGCACCACTGAGCCTGGTCCCAGCCTCCTCGCAGCCTCCATGTAACTACTGATCAGCAGTGAGGTCTCCCCCCAGTCTGCTCTTCTGCAGGCCAAAAAACTCTAGGTCAGAGAATCACAGAGTGGTTGGGTTGGGGAAGGACCTGAGCACTGGAGCAGGCTGCCCAGGGGGGCTGTGCAGTCTCCCTCTCTGCAGATGCTCAAGAACCATCTGGATGTGTGCCACTGTGATGTGCTCTGGGTGATGCTGCTCTGCAGGGGGGGCTGGACCAGAGGAGCTTTGGAGGTCCCTTCCAGCCCCTGACATTCTGTGACCTTACAGCTCAGCTAGTTTCAAGCCCCTGGTGCTCAGCCCCTGCTCCCAGGAGCAATGCTCCAGCCCCCTTGTTGTGGTTATGGCCTCCACTGGGTCCTCTCCAGCAGGTTCCTGCCTCTCTTCAACAGTGGAGCCCAGAACTGGGCACAGAGTCCAGAGGAGGTCTCAGCAGAGCAGAGTGCAGAACCACCTCTCTTGATCTGCTGGCACTGCTTCTTTTGCTGCATGCCAGGATGCCACTGACCTGCTGGCCAACACCACTGACAAGTGCACTGCCTGCTGCCCAGGCAAACCAAACAGCTTCCTGCTGGCAGAACCCTTTGGGCACAGAGCAGCCAGCTCCAGCCCCCTGCCACGGCCAGGGACACCTCCCACTGGCTCAGGTTGCTTTGAGCCTCATCCAGCCTGGCCTGGGACAGCTCCAGGGAGGGGACACTTCCCCACCACAGACACTTCCCAGCAGTTTCAGCTTTCAGGTGAGCAATTGATGCCATACAGAGAAGGCTGAGTGACAGCCCTGCTAGAGCCCAGCCACCAACGTGCTGTAAACTGCTCCAACTGAGAGCTCTCAGCTCTCACTCTGAGGCTGACACTTCCTTGTGGCCACCTGGCTGGAAAATGCCATTTTGATGCAGGGATTGTTTTGACAGCAGCCAAGCAGGGAGATGAGAAGAGTAGCAGCTGAGGTCCAACACTCCCTGAACGTGTCCAGTCAGTTAGGATACCTGAAGACCTTGAAGCTGTGAAGCCCAGGAGGGAGTTACCAGTGCTCAGAGCAGGCAGGTTGGGTGAGGGTGCCTCGAGCAGCCTGGGCTGGTGGGAGGTGTCCTGCCCATGGCAGTGGGGGTTGGAACTGGCTGCGCTTGAAGGTGCCTTCCAAGCCAACCCACTCTGTGAGTCTGTGATCATGTGGAGAGTTAAAAACCTGCAGTGAGAGCTACTTGCCCCCAACTATTGCATTTCACAAAGGCCCATTTAAAGCAATGCTGTGCTGCTAACACACAAGCCCAGGAGGGAGCAGGATGCTTTGGAGTGACTTGTGGTCACCAGGTAAAGCAGGAGTGAAATATGGAAACTAGAAAGACATCATCTGGAGGAGAGTGAAGGAAAAGCTCCAACTCCTAAGGAAGTGCTTGATAATACTTCAGTACCAAGGGGTAAAAAATCAGGGAGCTGATATTGGTTTGTTCCAAAATATTTCAAGCTTTCAGCAAGGCAGGAAAAGGAAACTAAAATAGAGCTTGGAGAGAGCTTCGCTTCTGCTGAAGTGGGATGCACAAGCAGTGTGGTTCTGAGGATGTGGTGAAGGGAAAGTTGAAAACAAAGAGCTGGTGAGTAAGCAGTTGGTGACTAACACAGGGCAGCAAGCCAGTGCAGGCTGGCAGGAGGCAGCTCCTTTGTTCCAAACCCAGGAGATGACACATTGGTCTCCCCAGCCTGAGGAACTCAGGCTCTGCTCTGCTCCCACAACTCCTAGGTGGAAGCAGAAAAGCCTGCAGAGAGCCAAGGGAGGAGCTTTCAGATGTGCAAAGCAGTGCCTGTGGCTTAGAAGGGTGAGAGTGGCCAGGCCTTGGCAGAGGCTGCCCAGGGAGGTGATGCAGTCCCCATGCCTGGAGCTGTTTGGGAAGCCTGCAGATGTGGTGCTTGAGGACACAGCTTAGTGGTGATGGGAGCTGGGTTAGGGCTGGGCTGGATGATCTTAAAGGTCTTTTCCAGCCTTCCTGATTTTGCTGATCCTGTGCTTCTGCATCATCCTCTTCTTCCTCTCCTGTGCTGTGCCCTGGATGCTTCTGCATCATCCTCTTCTTCCTCTCCTGTGCTGTGCCCTGGATGCTTCTGCATCATCCTCTTCTTCCTCTCCTGTGCTGTGCCCTGGATGCTTCTGCATCATCCTCTTCTTCCTCTCCTGTGCTGTGCCCTTGATGCTGTGCATCATCATCTCTTGCGTCCTGCCCTTCTTCCTCTTGCCCTCTTACTGCTTGGAGAGCAGCAAGGGTGGGCTCAAGGAGGGGATGGTGGATTTGTGGAGACTGGGGGGAGGGCTTATTGCTAAGGTGGGAATGGGGAAAAGATTTGGGGATTTGGGAAGCATGTGGGAATGACACAGAGGATGAAGCTGGGGATGAAGCAGAAGAGCACAACGCACAAGGGTGGCGTTGGAAAGAAGAAGTGTGAGAGTGAGAGATTGCAGTGAGCAGTGCTCAGGTGTCAAAAGCAGGCAGAGATTGCAGTGAGCAGTGCTCAGGTGTCAAAAGCAGGCAGAGATTGCAGTGAGCAGTGCTCAGGTGTAGCCGGCCAGCAGGGTGAGCTTCTCCTGCTCTGCTCTGCTCTGGTGAGGCTTTTGTGCAGTTCTGGGCTCCTCAGCTGAAGAGGGGCAGGCAGCTACTGAAGAGAGTCCAGAGAAGGCTACTGAGATACAGAGGGGCCTGGAGCAGCTCTGTAAGGAGCAAAGGCTGAGAGCCTGGGGCTGAGAGCCTGGAGAGGAGCAGCCCCAGGGGGGATCTGATCAGTGCCCAGCAAGAGCTAAAGGGTGGGGGGTAAGAGGCTGGGGCTGGGCTCCTGTCAGTGGCACAGGAGGTGAGGCACAAACCTGACTATCAGAAGTCTCATCAGGAACATTATGAATAGTCTGTGCTAGTATGCAGATGGAAAACCTGATGAGGACAAAAATTGGGTGAGTGAAGCAAACATCAGAGCTGCCTTTGCAGGCCCTTTCCACAGCCATGTGACACTGAGCAGAAGCTCCACATGACACTGCTCTGCACAGCCAGATCCAGGAGAGGTTGCACATTATCCCTCCTCACCAGGCAGTGATGGAGCACCAGAGCAGGATGCCCAAGGAGGTGTTGGAGTCTCCATCTCTGGAGACATTCAAAGCCCACCTAGATGTGCTCCTGGGTGACCTTTATTGGGTGACCTTGCTTGGGCAGGGGGCTTGATCTCAGTGATCTCCAGAGCTCCCTTCCAACCCCTTCCATTCTGTGCCTGCCTGTGTGACAAGCACGGTGCAGGTGCTGGCTGCTGGGCAGTAAACTGGAAATGCTTTTGACATCCAATCCAGCCTATGGAAATGAAATGACTTCAGCCTGGAGAGGAGAAGGCTTCCAGGAGACCTTGGAGTGGCCTTCCAGGATCTGAAGGGGCCTACAGGAAGGCTGGGGAGGGACTATTGACAAGGTCTGGGAATGCCAGGACAAGGGGAATGGGTTTGAAGTGTCAGAGGGGAGACTGAAACTGGATGTTAGGAGGAAGTTGTTTGCAGTGAGGGTGGTGAGACACTGGCACAGGTTGCCCAGGGAGGTTGTGGAGCACAGAATCCCCCAACATGATCTTTGATCACGTTGGGCTATTCTGTGCTCCACAACCTCCCTGGAGGTGTTCAGGACCAGGCTGGAGGAGGCCTTGAGTGACCTGTGCTAGTGGGAGGTGTCCCTGCCCATGGCAGGGGGTTGGAACTGGATGATCTTTGAGGTCCCTTCCAATCTTCCCATTCTTGATTCTATGACTTCTGGGATTTGCAAAACCCAGCCTGGAGAGACGACTCCAGTTTGTAACAGCATCACCTGCTCTGATGTAATCTCTTCTCTTGTTTCCCCAGCAGTTCCTCAGCCCTCACACTCTTCCCCTCAACTGTTTCTTCTCTTTCACACCAGGCAAATATATTTATCTGCCTCGCTGTTGTACCAAGCCTATGTAGTGTAGCTGTTAGAATTATCTTTGTCTTTAATGTGTAATTTCTTTTGCAGTCAAGTGGAATAATTAGTTTCTTTTCTTCACCAGCTGAAGCTTGTCTCATCTCTGCTGCTGCAAAATGGAGCTCTCTCTAGCTGAAAATGCCTCCTTGACTGATGTAAGAGGCTTTGGTTGTTGCACAGCTCTGCAGGAACTCATGATATCAAGATTTCTCACCTCACTGAATACAAAGGATTAGGGCTGCTTGGGTTTTTTCTTCTCTCCCCCTCCTTGTCAGTGGTTTTCTGGAGACCTTCAAAATGAATTCATTCTTCCTGCACATCAGTCACAACTTCAGCTTGGAATATGCATCCGATGGCTGCAGCTGGGACTGTCACAAAGCCTGAGCTCTGCTTTAGCTCAGTCCCCCATTCCCTGTTCTCCAGAGGTCCATGCTGGTGCCTGCACTTCCATCACTCTGCCACTGGTGTGAATGTCACCCCCAGCACCCAGAGAGCTGCAGGAGGTCATCAGACGCAAAGGGAATGGTTTGGCAGCCAGCGAGGGCTGGTGCTGCACACTCTGTTACACTGGGGTCCTTATTTGTGTTTTGGTGCCAGAAATACTAAGTTCCAGCCAGAGAAGATTGGGTGGATCTGCTCTGAATCTGCTCTGTACATCTGTTCTGAATCTGCTCTGCAAATCTGCTCTGAATCTGCTTTGCAAATCTGCTCTGCAAACTTGCTCTGAATCTGCTCTGCAAATCTACTATGAATCTGCTCTGTACATCTATTCTGAATCTACTCTGCAAATCTGCTCTGAATCTGCTCTGCAAATCTGCTCTGAATCTGCTCTCCAAATCTGCTCTGAATCTGCTCTGCAAATCTGCTCTGAATCTGCTCTGAATCTGCTCTGAATCTGCTCTGCAAATCTGCTCTGAATCTGCTCTGCAAATCTGCTCTGAATCTGCTCTGAATCTGCTCTGAATCTGCTCTCCAAATCTGCTCTGAATCTGCTCTGCAAATCTGCTCTGAATCTGCTCTGCAAATCTGCTCTGAATCTGCTCTGCAAATCTGCTCTGAATCTGCTCTGCAAATCTGCTCTGAATCTGCTCTGCAAATCTGCTCTGAATCTGCTCTGCAAATCTGCTCTGAATCTGCTCTGCAAATCTGCTCTGAATCTGCTCTGCAAATCTGCTCTGAATCTGCTCTGCAAATCTGCTCTGAATCTGCTCTGCAAATCTGCTCTGAATCTGCTCTGCAAATCTGCTCTGAATCTGCTCTGCAAATCTGCTCTGAATCTGCTCTGCAAATCTGCTCTGAATCTGCTCTGCAAATCTGCTCTGAATCTGCTCTGCAAATCTGCTCTGAATCTGCTCTGCAAATCTGCTCTGAATCTGCTCTGCAAATCTGCTCTGAATCTGCTCTGCAAATCT
This sequence comes from Ramphastos sulfuratus, assembly GCA_013399055.1. Classification (NCBI taxonomy): domain Eukaryota; kingdom Metazoa; phylum Chordata; class Aves; order Piciformes; family Ramphastidae; genus Ramphastos; species Ramphastos sulfuratus. The sequence goes on along the minus strand of WBNM01008865.1, from coordinate 9,444 downwards.
GCTCTGAATCTGCTCTCCAAATCTGCTCTGAATCTGCTCTCCAAATCTGCTCTGAATCTGCTCTCCAAATCTGCTCTGAATCTGCTCTCCAAATCTGCTCTGTATCCATTTCATTCCTTTCTTATTCCTTTTTTTTTTAATTTACTTTTTTTTTTTTTTTTAATAACTGAATTGAAAGTAGGTTCTGCAAGTCAAGATGAAGCTGTTGCCTGAGTTGCAGAGGGATCAGGCTGCTGGTTTGTGCTGTCTGTAGATGAAAAACCTGATCAGGACAAAAATTGGATGAGAGAAGCAAGTTTCAGAGCTGCCTTTGCAGGCCCTTCCCACAGCCATGTGGAACTGAACAGGAGTAAGAAGCTGTTAACCTCCACATGACATTTTTCTGCACAGCCAGATTGAGGCTGGAGACCAGGAAGAAATTCCTGACAGTGAGGGTGGGAAGCTGCTGGAGCAGGCTGCCTGGGGAGGCTGTGGCTGTCCCCTCCCTGGAGGGGTTCAAGGCCAGGCTGGATGAGGTCTTGAGCAAGCTGAGCTGGTGGGAGGTGTCCTGCCCATGGCAGGGGTTGGCACCGGGTGAGCTTTGAGTTCCCTCCCAACCCAGCCCAGTGCATGATTCCATGAACTTCACTACATTGCAATCATGAAAGAAACTGGAAATTCAAACTGGCACAGAAATCCTCTCACTTGCTGCTTTCTGTTTGCCCTCCATGCCTGGAGCCTTACCATTATGCACTGAGAAGCAGCAGCTGAAAATAAGGGCAATAATGTAAAAGCCAGGTTGTGTACAGTGAGGGGGGAAAGGCAAACATGCAAGCTGAAGGCAAAGATTACTCTTAGCAAGTTCAGGGGCAGCATAAAACAAGCACCAAAACCTCATGAGTCTGACCTCAGGCTGAACACAAATCCACTAAAGAAAAGTCAAGGATATGAACTTCAGGGAGTCTGAGAATCATTTTGATTTGAAAGGGTCCTGGAGTCCAACCTTTCTCTGACTCTGCCAGGCTGGGGCTAAGCCATGGCCCTCAGCACCTCAGCTCTGCTCTCCAGACCCCTCCAGGGGTGGGGATGCAGCCACCTCCCTGGGCAGCCTCTGCCAGCCTTGGAGAACCCTTTCAGGCAAGAAGCTTCTTCTAATCTCCAACCTAAACCTCCCCTGGTGCAACCCTTTCCTCTTCTCTCACTTGTCCCTGGGCAGCAGAGCCCCAGCCCAGCTCCCTGCAGCCTCCTCCCAGGGAGCTGCAGAGAGCAATGAGCTCTGCCCTCAGCCTCCTCTGCTCCACACTGAGCACCCCCAGCTCCCTCAGCTGCCCCTCCCCAGCCCTGTGCTCCAGACCCTTCCCCAGCTTTGTGCCCTTCCCTGGACCTGCTCCAGCCCCTCAGTGTCCTTCTGGCAGTGAGGGCCCAGAACTGCACCCAGCACTCAAGCTGTGCCCTCCCCAGTGCCCAGCCCAGGGGCACAATCCCTGCCCTGCTCCTGCTGCCCACAGCAGTGCTGCTCCAGGCCAGGCTGCTGGTGCCCTCCTTGGGCACCTGGGCACACTCTGCTTTATTCTCATCCAACTGTCAACCAATACCTCCATGTCTTTCTTTGCTGGGCAGCTTTCCAGCTACTCTGCCCCCAGCCTGGAATGTTCACAGGGTTTTAGTGACTCAAGTGCAGGACCTGGCAACTCTTCCTCAGTCTGTCTCATATTAGTTCAACTACTGAAGTAAATACTACAGGAAAGGAGGTTGCAGCCAGCTGTGATTGGCATTGGAATGGGCTGCCCAGGGAGGTGGTGGAGTGCCCATCCCTGGAGGTGTTTAAGAGGAGGCTGCATGAGGCACTTGGTGCCAGGGGTTAGTTAATTAGAAGGTGTTGGGGGATAGGTTGGACTCAGTCATCTCTAAGGTCTTTCCCGACCTGATTAATTCTGATTCTGATCTTACTGAAAGGAGAACTTTGCAGTACACTTTTGAAGCTAAATAAAATCTTAGTCATAGAATCAAATTATTTTTGCTTGGAAGAGACCTTTAAGATGATCAAGTCCAACGTTCAGCCTAAGCCCACCCTGGCCATTAATCCATGCCCCAATGTGGACCCGCGAATGGCCTCGAGTGCATTTCCAAACCTACCCAAACAAACCACATCCACAGTAAGCATTGAGAGCTTGCTCTGGCTGCAATGCAAGCCCTGCAATTCTAGCACCAATCTATCAGCACAGAGATGGAATTCAGGAGACCATGAGTGCTATTAATTAAAATCCATCTCCTAATTGTATGCTAAAAAGTGCAAGCCAGACGCTGCCTTCCTGCAGGCAGCAGGAGGATTGTATTTACAAGTCAGTTATGGACACGTGCCCAGACTTTAGCTTATCTATCATTTGCTCCATGCTGAGTTTGTTGCATACAAGCTGCCCTTACTAATAGTTTGGGCTGGAGCCATGAAATTTCAAGGAGTGCAGATCTCAGGTCTGAGCACAACCTACTCAGTGTCATCTGAAATATATCTCCTGCTCTTGAATCACAGAATCACAGAGGTTGGAGAAGCTCACCCAGTCCAGCCACCAACCCAACACCACCACCATGGCCACTAAACCATGTCTCTAAGTGCACAGACTCACAGGATCTTAGAGGTTGGAAGGGACCTGCAGAGATCACCCAGCCCCAACCAACCTTGCCAAAAGCAGGATCCCCTAGGGTAGTCCACGCAGGAATGCACCCAGAGGGGTTTTGAATGTCTCCACAACCCCTCTGGGCAGCCTACTCCACTGCAAAATACTTCTAAGATGGTTGAGTCCAACCACCAACCCAACAGCACCATGGTCACTGAGCCCTGCCCACACCATGTTTTAACACCTCTGGGGACAGTGACGCTGCCACCTCCCTGGGCAGCCTGTTCCGATCCCTCACCACTCCTGCAGGGAAGAGATTTCTCCTCACCTCCAACCTCACCCTCCCCTGTTGCAGCTTGAGGTTGTTTCTGTCTTGAGTGACTCTGGAGAAGAGGCCCAGACCCATCTCCCTGCAGCCTCCTTTCAGGCAGTTGCAGAGAGCAAGAAGCTCTCCCCTCAGCCTGGGTTTGAACATGAGACACAACCCCAGTGCCCTCAGCTGCCCCTCAGAGGGGTCTCCAGACCCTGTCACTCCTATTCTCTCTGCTTTTGAGTGTAGAAGGATTTCTTTGGACCATGCTGTAGAAACACAGCCCTGCTTCTTGTCCCCAAACTCCTTAATTTAGAGCAGGTTTCATTTCCAGCATCAGATTTCACAGCTACAACCCAGGTTACAAGCAGCAGCAGTGTGCAACCCCACAGATGGCAGGGGGGGGGAAAGCTTTCATTTCCAAGAACACCTCGTGTTCAGGGGAGGGGAAAAAACATCTCCTCTGCATCCAGCACCAAGTCTTCAGCAATGAGTCTCAGCAGATCTGGGCTCTGGCTTTTCATATCTGCTGCATGGCTCTGAAGGAACATTGCAGGGGATGGCTGCGAGGAGCCTGCTGCAAGGGCACTGGAGAGCTTCCACCTGAGCCTGAGGGCAGTGCATTGCTGCCTGCTTTCCAAGGAGCAGACCTCCTACCATTGTAGTGACAATTTCAGCAGGGAGAGATGGAACTGAGATGGTTTTAACTGCAAAAAAACCACTTTGGTCTGTCTGTTTGTTCAGGGAGGAGCATTCTGTGATCTCATCACCTTTCCATCCATTTGTTATTTCAGTCTGCAACCCCTGGTGGCATCCCCTGCTGGCACCCCGTGGTGGCATCCCGTGGTGGCACCCCTTGGTGGCATCCCCTGCTGGCACCCCGTGGTGGCATCCCGTGGTGGCACCCCTTGGTGGCATCCCCTGCTGGCACCCCTTGGTGGCATTGACTTCTGAAGCAAAGCTGTATCNCTCCAGGGGGACCTTCTTGTGGCCTTGCAGTATCTGAAGGGGGCTACAAAAAAGCTGGGGAGGGACTTTTTAGGCTGTCAGGTAGTGATAGGACTGGAGGGGATGGATCCAAGCTAGAGGAGGGCAGATTGAAATTAGACATTAGGAAGAAGTTGTTGAGCATGAGGGTGGTGAGAGCCTGGCAGGGGTTGCCCAGGGAGGTGGTGGAAGCCTCATGCCTGGAGGTGTTTAAGACCAGGCTGGCTGAGGCTGTGGCCAGCCTGAGCTAGTGTGAGGTGTCCCTGGGCATGCAGTTTGGAACTGGATGGTCCTTGAGGTCCCTTCCAGCCCTGACAACTCTGTGATTCTGATTCCCCAAGCTGTAACCCTACAGTAGAGAACTGAGATTGTTCCATTTTATTATTCCATTTTCATGGTTGTAAATCATGATTCCTTGATACCAATTTTAGATTTGAGTCTATCAGATCTGAAAGCCTAGGGCTGGGAGCCTGAGGAGTCAGAGGAGTGTTATGATTTTTCATAGACATTTGTTTTAGGCTTTTATTTGTCATTTTATTGAGCAGAGTAGAAGCAGCAAATGCTCACAGCAGACTACAAGCAGCAAATGTTCACAGCAGACCAGAAGCAGCAACTGTTCACTTAAACAAGCAAGTGGAATAATTCAACAAAAAAGTGCTAACAACTTTGACTAAAATAAATGTGGAGTGGTGAAGAACTCAGGACCAGTGTGACCAGCAGGACCAAGGATGTGATTTCCCTCTCTACTCAGCACTGCTCAGCCCACACCTTGAATACTGTGTTCAGTTCTGGGCCCTCACTGCCAGAAGGACATTGAGGGGCTGGAGCAGGTCCAGAGAAGGGCACAAAGCTGGGGAAGGGTCTGGAGCACAGGGCTGGGAGTTGGGGAGTGGGAAGTTTGGGATGCTCAGTGTGGGGCAGAGGAGGCAGAGGGCAGAGCTCATTGCTCTCTGCAGCTCCCTGGGAGGAGGCTGCAGGCAGCTGGGCTGGGGCTCTGCTGCCTAGGGACAAGTGACAGGACAAGAGGAAATGCCTCAGGCTGCACCAGGGGAGGTTTAGGTTGGATATTATTGAGCATTTCCCTTGAACACCTCCAGGGACAGGGCAGACTCCTTTGGTGTGAGGGTGCTGGAGGCCTGGAGCAGGCTGCCCAGAGAGGCTGTGGAGTCTCCTGCTCTGGAGGCTTCCAACCCCACCTGGAGGTGTTCCTGTGTGCCCTGCCCTGGCTGAGCCTGCTTTGGCAGGGAAGTTGGACTCAGTCTCCAGGGGACCCTTCCAGCCCCTGCTCCTGTGTGATTCTGAGTGATCCTGTGACTTTATTAGCTCTGATCTGCCTGTGCCTCCACCCCTCAAACCTCCAGGAACACTCAAATCCTTCTCTTCCAAGTAACAGATTTTTACATACGCTTCAGAGGGACTGTGTTACCATCACAAAATTGCTGCTGACCAAAACTGCTCCCTTCCTGCTGCTGAAAGTCTCTGTAAAAAGCATAAATGCAGCAATTCCATCAAGTTTATCTTATTTGGGCAGGTCATCAGGAGTGGCAGATGGTGGCAGCCCCAGAGCAGCCCATCAGAGCCACTCAGATACACGGTGCTGGCACGGCCCAAAGAACAGCAGAGGGAAGGGCACAGCTGAGAAGGGATTGGTGTAAAAGTAGAAATAGTGAAGCAGAACAGATCTGGGAGGTGCTATCCAATGTTACTAGGGAAGTAGAAATAATTCCTGGATGAATGCTAAAGCTTTTGCATGGTTTGAAGTGCAGGAGCCCAGGAGGAGCAGGCTCACTGCCAACCCAGGCTGGGCTGGGGTGCAGCTGGAGCACTGCAGCTGGGAGGTGCTCATCCTTCTTCTGCTGCAGGAGGAAGAAACTCAGAGTCATGGAATGGTTGGGGTTGGAAAGGACCTAAAATATCATCCAGTTTCGACCCCCCTGCCAGGGGCTGGGACACCTCCCACCAGCTCAAGGGCTCATCCAACCTGGCCCTGAACATCTCCAGGGAGGAGGCATCCACAGCCTCCTTGGGCAGCCTGTGCCAGTGTCTCATCACCCTCACTGGCAAGAATTTCTTCCTCATCTCCAATCTAAATCTCCTCTGTTCAAGCTCAAAGCCATTGCTCTCATCCTGTCACTCCCAGCCCTTGGCAAAAGTCCCTCCCCAGCTCTCCTGCAGCCCCTTCAGGTACTGGCAGGCTGCTCTGAGGTCCCCCTGGAGCCTTCTCTTCTCCAGGCTGAACTGCCACAACTCTCCCAGCCTGGCCTCGCAGCAGAGGTTCTGCAGCCCTCTGAGCATCTTCACAGCTTCCTCTGGACTCTCTCCAGCAGTTCCATGTCCCTCTTATGCTGGGGGCTCCAGATCTGGATGTAGCACTCCAGGTGTGGCCTCAGCAGAGCAGATTGGAGGGGCAGAATCCCCTCCCTGTGCTGCTGCTGCTCTCCCTGCTCTGGCTGCAGCCAGCACACAGCTGCCTCTGGGCTGCCAGCGACCAGTGCTGGCTCCTGGGCACTTTGGCACCAGCTGGCACCAAATGCTGCATTTGATAGAGCTTTGCTTCAGAAGTTGATGCCACCAAGGGGTGCCACCAAGGGGTGCCACCAAAGGATGCAGACTGAAATAACAAATGGATGGAAAGCTGATGAGGGTATGAGGGAAAGAGGTAGCAACAGAACTGGGGAATAATCAATCTAGAGAAGACTCAGTGAGAGCTCCTTAGTAAACTTCTGGTCATTATTCCCTTTTATGGGAGCATTTCATGCCCAAGCAGTGAAGCTGAAACCTGTGAGGTCTCAGTTTGAGTCAGTTCAGTCCACCAGGGCAGCTGTAACCTGATGGAATCATTGAATGGTGTGAGTGGGAAGGGGCTCTAAAGATGGTCTAACTCCAGCCCCCTGCCATGGGCAGGGACAGGCTGCTCAGACCTCATCCAACCTGGCTTTGAGCACTTCCAGGGGTGAGATGTCCACAGCTTCCCTGGGCTCCCTGTGCAGTGTCTCTGAGCCTGTGCAATTGGATCATCTCATTCAGCAGCAAACATCTGCACTGACAGCTTCTGCAGCCCTGACAGGTGATGGCAGCTGGCTTAGAGGTGAAGCAGAGTCCAGGCTCATCTGAGGCACTGGAAGCCAACTGGAGTCTTAGCCTTGGGCTAGAGTGAGCAGGGGAGGAGAGAGGAGAAATAGATGGGGACTTAAAATCTAACCTGCCTGAGAGGAGGAAAGTAACCTTTAGAAGGATCTCATTGCCATTCTCCTCACATCAAAGCTCCTGCAGATGATGTTCTGTGCCCCTGGTAACTTTACCATTTTAGACTCAATTGGCTCAAAGTGCTGCTTTCTTTCCAATTTTACAAACTGTTACTGCTACAAAAACTCTCAAATCCTAATTCCCAACCCAAGGCACAGCCCCACCATGTGACCACCAGGCTGGGTGAAAATCTGCAATTAAATATTTGTCTGCTGATTTTATTGTCTGCCAAGGATGCAGAGAGAAGATCAGACCACAGAGGGCATTGGGCTGGAGGGGACCCTCCAAGCTCATCTTGTGCAATGCCCTTGCAGGCACAGGGACACCTCCAGCTGGAGCAGGCTGCTCAGGGCCACACTGAGTCTCATCTGCAATGTCTGCAGGGACAGAGCCTCCACCACCTCCCTGGGCAGCCTGTGCCAGTCTCTGCCCAGCCTCCCTCTGCAGAGCTTCCTCCTGCTGCCCAACCTAACTCTGCTCTGCTCTACTTCCAAACCATTGCCCTCAGCCTGTCCCCACAGCCCCTTCTGCACAGTCCCTCCCCAGCCTGCCTGCAGCTCCCCTGCAGATACTGAACTGCAGCTCTGAGCTCTCCCTGCAGCCTTCTCCTCCCCAGGCTGAGCAGCCCCAGCTCTGCAGCCTGTGTCCACAGCAGAGGAGCTCCAGCCCTCTGCTCATCTTTGTGGNAACATCCAACCTAAACCTCCTCTGTGCAACTTGAAGGTCATTTCCTCTTCTCCTATCACTTGACACTAGAGAGAAGTCACCAACCCCCCCTGGCTGCAGCCTCCTCCCAGGGAGCTGCAGAGAGCAATGAGCTCTGCCCTCACCCTCCACTGCTCCACACTGAGTACCCTCAGCTCCCTCAGCTGCTCCTCCCCAGCCCTGTGCTCCAGACCCTTCCCCAGCTTTGCTGCCTTTCTCCTATTTAGAAGGAATAGAGGACCAGGTCTGTTCCTTAAATACAGTCTCAGAATCAGAGAATGGTAGGGGTTGGAAGGGACCTCTGGAGGTCTTCTATGCCAACTCCCCTGCTAGAGCAGGATCACCTGGAGTAAATCACACAGGAACACTTCCAGGTGGGCTTGGAAGCCTCCAGAGAAGGAAACTCCACAACCTTCTGGGCAGCCTGCTCCAGGGCTCCAACACCCTCACACCAAACAGGTTTTTTTCCTTAGGTTCAAGTGAAGCCTCCTGGGTTCCAGTCTGTGCCCACTGCCCCTTGTCCTGTCACTTGGGACCACTGAAAAGAGCTCAGCCCCATCCTCATGACCCCCACCCTTTAGCTATTGATTGGCACTGAGAAGATCCTCCTCAGGCTGCTCTTCTGCAGGCTGAAAAGCCCCAGGACTCTCAGGCTCTCCTTGCAGGAGATGCTTCAGCCCTCATGTCCCTCTGCTGGATTCTCTCCAGTCCCTCGTGTACTGGGGAGCCCTGAACTGGCCATGATACTCCAGGGGTAGCTGAGTAGAAGGCGAGGATGAGGATGGGGCTGGGTTCTTCTTGGTGATGCTCAGTGACAGGCCAAGGAGCAATGGGCACAAACTGGAACCCAGAAAGTTTCACATAAAGAAAAACTTGTTTGGTGTGAGGGTGCTGGAGCCCCGGAGCAGGCTGCCCAGAGATGCTGTGGAGTTTCCTTCTCTGGAGACTTTCTGTGCAGCCTCACCTAGGTGAAGCTGCTTTAGCCAAGGGGCTGGACCAGATGACCTCCCAACCCCTGCCATTCTGTGATACTGGTGTGCAGCAGAGGTTTCCAGCTCTCAGTGTGCATACAGCAGTGTGCATCATGCAAATTCAGTCCGCAAGAGGTTATGGAGCCCTTCCTGTCAAGCTTTTTGTTCTTGGATGCTCACAGCAGCTCTGGCATTAGTTGTGTGGGCAGCAGAAGGTGAAATGCCAAAGTGCAGTTCAGGATAAATCAATGCATTTCACTCAGCCTTGTGTTAAAAAAGGGAGATTCAGGTTGGGTTAGGAGAGAACCACAAAAAGCTGCAGCTTCTGAAGCAACAGCACATGGGTGAGCTTTGGAGGTATGAATCACTGCGCCCAAAAAAGTAGACTCCACTAAATCCTGCTGGGAAAGTGAAGCAGATCTGAGCCAAAAGCTGGAGAGATTTAAATAGATGTAATGGAGGAGCTGATGGTGAAGCAGACAAGAAGCCCAGAGTCGTTTGCTCTGCAGCATCCCTTGGTGTGAAACGTCAGCCCAGCTGCTCAGGCTTCCAGCTCCACCTCGCATCTCATGGAGACAGGCTTAGGGCTCAGATCTCAGAAACCCTTAGCCTGAGTCAGGGCAGTCCCAAG
>WBNM01008863.1:254112-273754 GCA_013399055.1 Ramphastos sulfuratus | reverse complement strand
CCCCCCCCCCCCCCCCCCCTTGTCTTGCATAACAAAAGGCATTTGTCACCCCTTACATAACAGGCAGAATTTGTCACTGCTCCTGTCGGCCTTTCTGGAGGCTCTTGCTGGCTGCAGGTTGCTGCAGGCTCGGCACACATCGGCACCTTCCCCCCTCCCTGCACACAATGCAGTCTGACTCATGCTTGTCACCCACCACTTGATTTTGTTCCTTTTGGGCTTTGGGTTTGTTTTGGCTTGGTTTACTTTTGTTTTGTTGTTGGTTGGGGTTTTGTTGGTTGGTTGGTTTTGGGGGTTTTGTTGGTTTTTTTGTTTGTTTTTTTTCCCTGCTTCCTTGGAAAGGAAGATGTGAAATGGTGAGGTTTGGTTCTGGTTTTTATTTAGGGGAAGGTATTTGGAGGAGGGGGGTGTTAGGCATAAAGATTTGGGGCTGCTCAGCCTGCAGAAGAGAAGGCTCCAGGAGGACCTTAGAGAAGCGTTTCACTGTCCTAAGGGAAGCTAGAGGCAGGCGGGGCAGGGACTGTGGTGACAGGATGAGGGACAATGGTTTGAAGCTGGAGCAGGGGAGATTTGGGTTGGACATCAGGAGGAAGTTCTGCACTATAAGGGTGGTGAAATACTGGAAAAGGTTGCACAGGCATGTAGTTGAGTCCCTGTCCCTGAAGGCATCCAAGATCAGGCTCAGTGTGGCCCTGGGCAGCCTGACTGGGTTGGAGGTGTCCCTGCTGGCTGCAGGGGGCTTGGAGGGTCCCTTCCAACATGCTGCAATCTGTGAATCTGAGGTGGTAAAAGCTACCCTTGGCTTGTCCTTAGCTGAGGTCATGTCCTGGGCTCAGCTGAGCCTCTGTGCTGGAAATGTAGCTCAGTTCCCTCTCTGCAGCACTCACAAACTCCAGGGAGCAAGATCTCCTGTTGCTGCCTGCCTCCCAGAGCTGCCAGGTTGCTTTTTTAGTATCTCCCAAGTGGGCATCTCAGGCCAGCAGCAGAAGCTTGTGTTTGGGTTTTCCTTTTACAATAGCTTTGATTTCCTCATTGCTGGGCTAACTCTTCAGAGCCTAAAAAATGGTTCTGCTTCCCTGTCAACTAAAAATAAAACCTGTGTGGCCAACTTCCCCCCTTCTCTCTAGCTGGGGGAGAGCTGTTTACCTGCAGCCTCAAACTTATTTGTGGCCTTATCACTGCCAGCTGACCACAGCTCCCTTTGTGAAGGTGAAGCAAGCAGTGTCCCAGTAACCCAGCAAAGTCTCACCTGCTGCTGCTTCCTAATTTACTCAGCACAATTTCCTGGTTGGCTCCTGTCTTGGTTTTCATTGTAGATCTGGTTTTAATTCTTTTTTTAATAAACTTCTTGAAGTATGTGCTCCTTGTGGACCTTTGAACTTCCTGGTGTGCTCAGCCTTTGCTCAGGAGATATGGTTATGGGTGGCTATGAGTGTGCTTAAACGAGTTAACCCTTTGGAGTCAGTGCTTAGGGGAACTGTTTGTTGCAGCTTCCTCGTGTGGTTGATGCTCAGGCACAGGAGAGGGCTTTGGCAAGCAGAGGATTTACCTGGGCTGGTTGCTTGTTTCAAAGTTTAACTCCTGTGCATGGCTCAGGCTTGGTCTGCAAAGTGTGAGTAGAAACAAGGAATCCCCAAACAGCTCCAGGAATTGTAAACCAGGCAGCTGGAGACAGCAGTGCTGGCCAGGGCAAGCTGTGAGAGCTCAGTGCCTGTGTGATGGAGGAACTGGCAACACCTGCAGCACCTGTGGCCTCCTTTGTGGCTTCTGCTTTGACCTGCATTGTGGATCAGTGTGTGCAAGCTGTGTGCTGTAGCTGTCCCCTTCAGGCCAGCACAGCAGGGCACCTCTCACAGGACATTCACTTCCCTCTTCGCTTACCAGAAACTTAGCCATTTGGTTCCTCTTGAGGTACCTGTGCAGCTTCTGCAGTTGCTTGGCATCCATCTCTGAGAAGAGGTAGACAAAGCTCCACAACATCCTGGGGGGAAGACAGACACATGGCTCATGTGAGTACCAACCTCACCCTCACCCTGCTCCCTGCTGTGTGGTGACTATGACCACTGATGTCCCCTTTCCATGGCCTCCACCCCACTTTCTTCCTTTTGCTCCCTAAAAATGTCTCCAGAACTGCTCTTCCCTAAGCATGGGAAGGATCATGCATTAACTCAGGAGCCACTTGACTTGCCAAAGGAAGTTGCTGATGGACAGCAAATCAAAGTGGCCTTGCACTGGCAGGATCAATGCCTTGTGGCCTCTGCTGGCTCACCCAGTGAGCCTTCAGCAGCTAGAGCAAGCTAAGAAGTCTCCTCTGGACACCCAGTCTCATTTCCAGAGCCTGCAAAGGCAAAGCCCAGGTAGATGTCTGCCTGCTGGGAGCAGCAGTAGTGTGGCACCAGTGGTGCTGGTAGGGGCAGAGCCTTACTGCTGCCAGTGCTGGACCTCCGAGGCTCTGCAGTACTGCTGGAGGAACAGGTTGATGCGGCCTCTGATTATGGCCAACCTTTCCTTCATCTGCTTCACCTTCTTCTCTTTGGGCAGGTGCTGGGGAAAATGCAGCTTCCTAAGTGACTTCTTAGAGTCTGAAAACCTCCTTGCACTGTAAAGGAAAAGTGTAGCAGAGGTGTTCAGCACCCAAGATCCAGGCTCACCGCAGGAACTGGGGAGGCACCGAAGGAGCCTTGTGCTGTGCTGAGTGTCTCTGTGTGGACATGGAGGGGCTGGTGTGGGTCTTTAGCAGGACCTCTGTCATCAACCCAATTGCCTCTGCATGTCCCAAGGATGCTGACACCCATCTGAGGCATGTCTGATCACAGAATGGGTTGGGTTGGAAGCGACCATCCAGCTCCAACCCCCTGCCACCTCCCACCAGCCCAGCTCAAGGCTTCATCCAACCTGGCCTTGAACACCTCCAGGGAGGGGGCAGCCACAGCCCCCCTGGGCAGCCTGTTCCAGTGTCTCCCCACCCTCACTGTAAAGAGTTTCTTCCTGATCTCCAGTCTTAATCTAAGGTGACTTGGAAAGGGAATTGAAGGATTTTCAGACCGGGGGTTCCCTTTGGACATTGTAGGGCCCAAGATCTAACTCTGAGGCTGGAGGAGAGCTGCTGTTCTGCAGGGAGAAGCAAAGACAACTGCTTTGCTGGTGTCCTCATGCTGCTGGCTCCTGTGGCCAGGCCTGGTGTACGCTGCAAATGTTTGCACAGAGGAGCAGAGACTGCATGTGGATGGCCTCCGTAAAGAGTTTCTTCTCTGTGTGTGGTCTGCCTGTGCCAGGGGCTGTGTGGTTATGTCACCAAGCACCAGATCAGGGAAGTCAGGTCCCAGGGACAGCTGGGGCTTGGTAAGGGATGCAGAGACCAAACCAGCACAGTCAGGGAGCACCTGGTGTGACGTGGAGTGAAAAGGCAGCAGCACTTGTTTGAAAAGCCAAACAGTGCCTGTGAGATGTGATTGCTTTGGTGCTGTTTGGGGATTTTGGGGGTGATTTGTTTGTTTTGTTTTTTCCTTTTAAATGAAAGTGTGACGTAGAGATGGCAAGACAAAAAAATGAGGTAAAAGCTTTCAAAGCCCAGAATGCAGTGTCTTGTCCTGCTTTTTTGCTCCCTCAGCCAAACTCCTGGGGTTTATTTGCTCCTTCCCTCCCAATAACCTGAGATGCCACCAACTTTTTCTACTGCTAAATTCTATTCAGTATCTCACAATTTTAAAGGTGTCCTGATCCAGGCCATCTGCACAGCAAATGAGTGGAGTCTTGCATGGTGGAGCACTCTCACTGTCCGTGCCAGAGGCTGCCTCCTTCACTGTGCCAGCCAAAGCCTTCTCTGGGGTCTGCAAATGGCCCAAACCCACAGGTTAGTCCTCCAGCCTGTGCAGAGCCTCCTCCTAACATAACTGCCAAGGACAAAGCCAGTCCTAAAGCTCAGAGGCATTCCTCTTCCTGCTGAATGATTCCAGGCTGAGGTTTCAGAGGTGCTTCCTGAAGCTGGGCATTCCATCATAATTAAAAGTCCATAAGAATCAGGTGCCTGCTTGAGGTCTCTTTTGGAAACCCTACCTCTAACCAATCACAAGGTAAACAGTGGCCACTGGTTCCTCATGGCATTAATCAAACACGGGCTGGAGCCACTTGGTAAGTGGCAATCTGAGGTTACAAAGGGCTCATTGTAGTGCCAGGCTGCTGCAGCCCCAGAGGCCATCGATGGGCAAGGTGCTGCGTGTGGCTGACCTGCTGCAAAGCAGGACTGGGAACAGCCCCAAATCCTCAGGCACTGAACTTGCACCTTCCTGCTGCAGGCAGAGGGATATTTTCTCTTGCAAAGGGCAGTGGCTGCCTTGCCTGTGTCAACGTTCGTGCAGGGAACTCCTCCACTCACCTTCTGGAAAGCAACATTTATGTAACTGACACCAGCTCATGTTGTCTTTTACGACTTGCTGAAGTGTGTAGGAAGAGAAGTCCTCTTCTCTCTGACATGCTCTGCTCCCTTGGGAGGTTACTTCTCTGCAATTTTGATCCCAAGCCACATTTCAGAGGTGAAACTGAAGCTGCATTCTGCTTTGGTCTCACCTTGAGCCACCTCTCTCCCCATCCTCACCTGGCTGGCTGTGCCACCTCCACTGCTGTCCCTTGCCCTGGATCCATCCACTTCATCCTTGAAGCCTATGTCCTCCATGGGACACAGACTCCCTCTCCCTTCCCTGAAGCCTCACTCACAGCAGCTGGGAAGGGCAAATTGCCATGGAGCTGTGTTTGGACCAAGCTGAGCTGGGATGGTGACCAAGGTAACCGCGGTGCCTCGATACCTGTTCTGAGCTCTGCCAGCTATGGAGGCTGCTGGGGCCCTCCAGCCCCACAAAGCTGTGTCACTTCTCCCCATCAGCTGTCTTCTTTGCTTTGTAGTCCTAAAGACAGAAGGCCCTGGGCACAGAACCCACAGGTCTCTGATGTTACACTGGCAGTGGTGAGGGTGTTCAGCAAGTCAACTCCTGTGCACAGTGGGACAGAAAGCTGCAGGAGCTTGGCGAAGCCTTTGGCACTCTTGGTTGGCACTGGGTCTGCACCTGCAGAAAGTCCACCTGTGACTGTGTCAGCCCAGAATTTTTTGGCCTCTGGATGTGGTGCAAAGGGCAGTTCTGAGCCACACCTGTAAGGTGTTGGCTATCTGCAAGCGTGGGTGCAGCTCCTGGGGTGAGTTCCCTCTGCAGCCTGTGCACCTGCAAGTTCAAGATGAGCCTTTCTCCAGCTCTCCCAGGGCTCCCAATCATAGAATGGTAAGGTTGGAAGGGACCTCAAAGATCATCCTTGCCATAGGCAGGGACACCTCCCACTAGTACAGGTCACTCAAGGCCTCATCCAACCTGGCCTTGAACACCTCCAGGGAGGTTGTGGAGCACAGAATCACTCAACATGATCAAAGATCCCATTCTGTGCTTCACAACCTCCCTGGGCAACCTGTGCCAGTGTCTCACCACCACTCCAAAGAACTTCCTTTTAACATCCACTTTCAATCTCCCCTCTGCCACTTCAAACCCATTCCCCTTGTCCTGTCATTGCAAGCCCTTGTCAATAGTCCCTCCCCAGCCTTCCTGTAGCCCCCTTCAGATACTTGAAGGCTACTCTAAGGTCTCCTGGAAGCCTTCTCTTCTCCAGGCTGCAGAGCTCCAACTCTCTCAGCCTGTCCTCACAGCAGAGCTGCTGCAGCCCTCTGAGCATCTTGGTGGCCTCCTCTGGACTGGCTCCAACAGTTCAATGTCCCTCCCAAGGCAGGGATGGAAGAGCCTGGCTCACCTGGGGCTGCTCTCAAGAACAGAGTCATTTGATGGGCAGCAGAGGTGCAGCCAGGAAAAGGGGTCTTGGCTTGCACCCTGGGTGCTTTCCAGGGAGCTGGTTTGAGTTGTGACCTCCACACCCATCACAGAGTAATGGAAGCTTGGGGCTACATCCTTCACAGGTGGTGGTGACAGCCAGCCACAGGAGACCTCATTCTCTTGGGTGGGATCTCTTTTAAAGCTCTCCATTTTAGAAAGATTAAATTCCACTTGTCAGGAGGAAGTCTGGAAAGGCTTGAATTTAAAGAGACTTTGTTTTGAAAATTTACTTTAAGGCCAAATGCTTTCACAGAGAAAAATGTGTCAGGCTCCCATCATGCCCTGACCAACCAGACAAGTGCAATTGTTGTGTCCCTTGGACAATTGCTGCAGTGGCTGCAGCTGCGATTCCGCCTGGCTCCTGTGCCAGGTTGCTTCTGGCACCGAGAGTCATCTCCAGGCCTGGACAAAGGGCTCCTCTCTCTGGGGTCCTCCCAGGCCTGGCTGTGTGGAGGGAGCAGAGCTGCTTTTGGCAGAAGTTTGGGTGTGTTTGGTTCCTGAAAGAAGAGCACTGCTTGCTGCAGCTGGTGATGCCAAGCGCCCACCGAGCGAAGCACCTGCTGCAGGTAGCAGTCCTGAGCAGTGCCCTGCTGATGGGTCTGGAAGCACAGACAGGTTCTTGTCTTCAGGCTGGCTGAGGGAGGTTTGACCTCTCCCCGTGATTGACTCCAATAAGGACACAAATCCATTTAAGTCAAGCCCTTCCCTTGAGATGTTTGCAGCACTTTCCCTCCTGTGGCTGCTTTCTGCCTCCCCCACGTCTGAAATGTTGCTGCCAGCTGTGGCAGGGGCCTGGCACAGGCTGCTCCTGGGCAGGCACAGAGACATCACCTTCTAAGGCTGAGCAGCTAGGCTGGCTTTGACCACCTGAGGTTTGCTGCAGGTGGTTTAGGTGTGCTGTAGCTCAAGACAAAGCAGTGCACAGCAGTGCTGGTGGTGCAGGTAACTGCACCCACGCTGCTCCAGCCTGGCTCTGGTGAGGCATCAGAGGTGCTTTGGTTGAAGGAGACGTTGAAAATGTTTCTCACCTCCTGTTACCAACTGCCCCCTTGCTGTGTTTGCTGCCTGCACTTGTGACATCTGTCCCCAGTGTGGCAGGCACCTTCCCTCCTTTTCTCCTCCAGAGGTTGCAACCAAGAAGCTGCCAGTTTATGTCCTCACCTCTCAAATCATGGTGCTGAGGGACAGTGTGGTTTGGGGCTGGTTAGCCTGGAGAAGGAGAGGCTGAGGGGAGACCTCATTGCTCTCTACAGCTCCCTCCAAGGAGGTTGCAGTGAGGTGGGAGCTGGTCTCTTCTCCCTAATATCAGGTGATAGAAGGAGGGGAAATTGGCCTGAAATTGTGCCAGGGGAGGGTTAGGTTGGAGATTAGGAGAAATTTCTTTGCTGCAAGAGTGGTCAGGGATTGGCACAGGCTACCCAAGGAGGTTGTGGAGTCCCCATGCCTGGAGGTGCTCAAGAAACCCGTGGTCATGGCATTTAGGAACACAGTTTAGTGGCCATGGTGGTGTTGGGTTGATGGTTGAATGGGATGCTCTTGGAGGTCTTTTCCAACCCAAATGATTCTATGTTGCTGTTCAAGAGGAGCACAAGAGGAAGGAAGCTCCCTCAGCAGGAGCTTTCACAAGCCTTAGCAGCCAGATGAGAACCCTTCAGGGGCTGCAGGGACATCTGCCAGTTGTTAGCTCAGGCACAGCTCATATCTGCATGGCCATATCTGTGTCCTTGTGAGATTACAGCTCCCACAAACAGAGCATGTGACTGCAGCATGGAGTGGCTCTCTTGGCTTGTGTACACTTCACTGTTACAGAGGATGGAGGAGGCCTTGAGCTGCCCTTGAAAATTCCACTCTTTGTTCTCCTACCTGTCGGCGAAAGCTGCGCTCGCAGCTCAGCCAAAGGCAGAGGTGTGGATGGACTTCCCTGGCCAGCCTGCATCTGAGCACCTGGCTGTGTCTAGCAGTTGTCCATTCATAGGTCCTCAGCAGAGTAGTGATCTTAGTAGATGGCATAATTGGTAGCGTGGCAGAGCAGGAGGCTGGAGGGCAGAGGTTGCAAAGTGCCTTTTCTACACTGTGTGCTGTGCAAGTCAAAGCTGTGCTCTGACCACTGAAGCTACAATCCCTGGCTCTGGATTTTTACTTTTCTCTTGGCAGCACTGAGACAGACTTCAGCTCGTTTGGTCCATCAGGTGAGGTCTTGTGGACGAGTCCACCCCTGTGAGATCAGGCACGAAAAGTGCCTTTGAGGCCTCAGAAGTCTGTGGTTGTCTCTGCCCCCATGGAAGGTAATGCTAGTCTCTGGTTTGAAGCCTGCCATGTGAGAGGATGGCATAACCCAGGCCACATCCATGTAAATCCACCTGGTGATGTTGCCCACTTAAGGGCAGGAGTCCTTTGAAATGATGTTGTAGTTGGATGGGCAAAAGGAGTACAAACAGACTGCCAAAGAATGGTAGGGCTAGGAGGGACCTCTGGAGATCACCAAGTTCAAGCCCTCTGGCAGAGCAGGTTCACCTAGAGAAGGTCACACAGGGATACATCCAGGTAGGTTTTGAATGTCTCCAGAGATGGAGACTCCACAATGTCTCTGGGCAGCCTGTTCCAGTCCTCTATCAACCTGTGCTGGTTTGAGGCTAATTGGAATATTTTGATAAAAATTCTATCATAGGCTGTGAAAAGCAAACAGTGGTGATGCTGCTGCACTCATAGGCTTGCTGAGATGTATAAGAACAAGAACACAGACATAGATAACACACACACAGAGTCTCGTTCTCTCTGGCTGCTGGCTTGGTCTGGACCTCTCTGCTACCCTCACTAACCACTTTCCTTCTAACCCCCCTGGCTGATCCTCCAAACTCCCCTTGCACATAAGGCAAACTCTGGGGTAAGGTAGAGGGGTGGAAAGAAGGTGGAAGGGTGGTTGGGAGCTCCTCAGGAGGACTCTGATTTCTGGGAGGGGAATTGTGTTTCTGTATTACCTTTAACTTGTATGCACCCTTAAAGAAGCTCCTGCTCATGTTTAGGAGGAGCTTCTTACGTCTTTTTGCCTGTTGCCCCTTGTCCTGTCACTGGGCACCCCTGAAAAAAGCCTGGTCCCATCCTCCTGACACTCACCTTTGAGTATTTATAAGCACTGATGAGATTCCCACACACATACACTGCTCTTTTCCAGACTAAGAGCCCCAATTCCCTAAGCCTGTCCTCACCAGGCAGATGTGGCAGACCCCTCAGCACCTCTGTAGCCCTTTGTATTATGCCTCTCCTCTTTCTCCCTGCCAAGGAAAGGCAGCCCAAGTGCCAGTCAAACACTGTACTGCAACAATGCACCTCAGGGAAAACTTTTCCTTTTCCCCTGACAGCTCCTTTGTGAATATTAATTTCCCCTGGTTGAGCATCTGAGCCTTCCAGGAGCTGTGTGAGTGCAAACATTCCCCAGCTCCTGCAGCGCAGCAAAGAGTAGGCAGGGAGCCAGGAAAGGAGCCAGAGGTGGAGATGCTCTGTTTAGGCTGCTGCTTGCTCCTTGCCGGTTTAGGCAGCTCTGGCATGAGCTTGTGTGCTGCCCTGAGTCAGGCTGTGCAGCAGAGATGCAGGCCTCTGATGCAACACTTATTTCCTGGCAGCTCAGAGGGAAGGGGAGCTGCTAAACACAGCTAACCAGACAGGTAGTTCACACTGTCCCTACAGGCACGGCTCGGGCACGTGGGTTAGTTACACATGAAAGCCGCAGAGGTTGTCAGATGTGTTGCAGTGTGCTCCTGCAGTGTGCTCCTGCAGTGTGCTCCTGCAGTGTGCAATGGTAATGAGGAATGTTCTTGGGTGACCTGCTCTTGCCGGGAGGGCGCTGAACGCTTGGCTTGAGAGCGAGATTAATGACACTCAGCACTGCTGCTCCCACCCCAGGGGTGGAGGCTTTGCTAATTGGAGCTGGAAATTCCTTTCCTGGTGTTGAAGGATGATGAAAACTTTGGCAGGCAGCTGCAGACCCTGCCTTCTACCTGCAGCTGGATGCCAACAAACACAGCTCGGCTCGATAAATCTTGTGCTAGGGGAAGAGACCTGAAAGGGGAGCTGGGTCTAGTTATTATCTCCTTGTGGCAGCATTAGAGGCATCTGAATCCTTGAATGGTTGCTTTGATTAGAGTGGAAAAGCTCTCCAAGATCATCCAGTCCAACCTGAGATCCTCATGGCCATTAAGCCATGTCCCCCAGGTGCCCCTTTCACACATTTCCTGAACACCTCCAGGGATGGTGATTCCACCACCACCTCTCTGGGCAACCTATTCCAATGCCTGACTGCTCTCACAGCAAAGAAATTCTTCCTAATCTCCAACCCAAACCTCTCCTGGCACCATTTCAGGGCACTTCATCTTGTTCTCTCAGCTGAGACTGACCCCCACCTCATTCCAGCTCCCTAGAGAACAATGAGGGCTCCCCAAGGTTCAGTTCCCTCAGTTGCTCCTCAGCAGAGCTGTTCTCCAGACCCTTCACCAGCTTTGTTGCCCTTCTCCAGGCACTCCTAATATAGAATCATAGAATCAGGAGAAAGCCTCAGTTCTTAGTCAGGACTGAGCAGAGAGTGCTACAGAAAAGGGAGAATAAGTTAAAGCTTTATTCAGAGAAGCCATAGAATCATAGAATGGGAAGGTTGGAAGGGACCTCAAAGCTCAGCCAGTTCCAACCCCCTGCCACAGGCAGGGACACCTCCCACTAGCACAGGTCACTCAAGGCCTCATCCAGCCTGGCCTTGAACCCCTCCAGAGAGGGAGCAGCCACAACCTCCCTGGGCAACCTTAGGAGTCTCTTTGTGGGAAGTGTTGAGAGTTGCTCATTTGCTCACTCACCTGAAACCATCTGCTGAAGAAGCCACAGGTGATTTGTGCCCAGCGGTGAAGCCATAAACACAGCTGCATCTCCTTGCAAGGTCTGCTCAGGGCTGTTCCAAGCTGTGTGCAGGGAGGTGCTAGGTTATGGCTGGACCTGATGAGCTTAAGGTCTTTTCCAACCAGGTGATTCTGCAACTCAAATTATTCCCATACTGGTAGACACAGCCAGCCAGGTCTGCCACACTGCCCAAAGCTGCCAGTGACTAACCTCCTGTGCTGGGCACCTCCTTGCCAGTAGATGGATCTTCAGGTGTTCCTACATAATTTGATGCTTCATCAGCTTTGTGTAGATGTTTGCCAGCTGTGAGGGAGATAATGAAAGGTGCTTGCTAATGTCACATAACTATTTTCTAAGCTGCTCAAAGCCTCCAGGAACTGGAAGAGCTTTATCAGCTTCCTCCACACTTTGCAACTCACAGCCTGGGAGACACAGGATAGTTCAAGGCTTCCCTTTTCATTGTGCTTCACAAGCCTTTGAGTTTGTATGCAAATTGAGATGGGCATTGTTAATGAGATGATAATAAGCCCATCCCTCTGGTGCTGCTTATACAATCAGATCTGTAGCAAATTAGGTGTCTCTCACTATTGAAAAGAATTTAACTTCTTTTTGTTAATCTTTTGGACCAAAGTAAGTAAGATGAACTGCCCCAGGTGCATTCTGCTTTCTGCCTTGCTCACTTTCTCCTCACAGATTTGCTCACCCTCTTAGCAACCAATTGGAGAAGCCTGGAAAATGCTGAGACTGGCACTCCTGTGCCAAAGGTCAGCTCTGCCTGGGGAATGTGGCAGGGGTTTGCATGGGATTAGCAAGATGTGCAGAGAGGCCCCGAATGTATAAGCCAAGGAGAAGCTAAATAGAAATGAGGGGGAGAGAGAGGAGAACTAAATACTGTTTGGGAGAGAAGAGAAGGCTTGAAAAGTGCCAGCAAGGGCAGGAAGGTGAGCACAACCAGGTGGGAAACTCAGCTGCTCCAGGAGCCAGGGCAAGAGCTTTCCTAGTCTCAAAAGGAAGAAACCAGAATGGAGCAGGGAGAGAGACAACCTGGCAGAGAAATGCCCATCAAGATAAGGATGCCTTCAGGGAGGCTGTACAGAACTTGTTAACATTTTTTTTTTCCCAGATAGATAGAATAAAATTAGCTCCTGGGAAAAGCCCTGCTGGTTCAGAGAGCAGAGTGCCAGCAGCCTCCTTGTACATGGCTCTGTGCTGGGGGAGCTGAAGCAAAGGGCTTGTGGACCTCTTGTGTGTGCCCTGTGCCCTCTGCTCACAGCTCTGCCCAGAGTGTGCTCAGAGCCCTGCTCAGCAGACAACTGCTCTGCCATGAGATTATTTTACACTCTGTGCAAGGGAGAGGAATAAGATAAAATTAGAAGAAGCACAGAGGAATAAAAAGGGCATTTTCCTCTTTGCCACGGGGAAATAAAATGTCAGGCTGCCAGGAGGGGTTCTCCTGTCGTGGCTTTTTGTTTCGTTTCCAGTCTCCAGGCTTTTCTCTGAACAACTCAATGGGAAAGAAACTTCTGCTGTGTTGTATCTGCACAGACCGAGAGGATGGAAAACAGCAACTGGCCTGAGCAACAGGGGCTGAGAGCCAGGAGGCTGCAGCAGGTCTCCCCAAGTCACAGCAGCCTCGATTAGAAGCCTCCCTTGATGGCAGAGGCTCTCCAGTCTGGATCTTGCCCTGCTCCTGCAGAAGATTTTGATAGCTGCCTCCAGTGATCTTTTCTTGGCACAGAGGCATTAGTCTGGCTACAACACCCACTGCAGGCAGTGCTGCTGGGTCGCTGCCCACTGCCTCACAGCGAGGTGAAGATTCTGGGCACCTTATGTGTGCCAGGGTTGCAAGGGGTAACAAAGTTCAGGCTCCTGCTAGCATCCAGATCTCATCCCTCTGTTGTCACTGACAACCTTTTCGTGGACATCCTCCTTTGTGTTCCCTTCCTTCTCCTCACATCACACTGCCCCAAGCCTGACCCTCTGTGCCAGAAGGGTGCCTGGCTCCTGGAGCATTTATCTATTTCTACTTAACTCTTCCTTCAGTTCATACATTTTCCAGAGGAAGTCAGGTCTGGGGGTGGGTTGTATGTGGGGAATTTTTAAATTTCTTTTTATTTTATGTTTTCAAAAGCCAGGAAATTCCCTTCCAGCCTACAGAACATAGAGAAGTGACTTCAGTGCTCTATCTTACAGCACTGAACACCTCACTATGCTTAACATAATAACCCCCAAAAAAGCCTGCCTGCCTTAATAGGACAGTGCAGTGGGGTGGCTGTAGTGAAATGTGGGTGGCTGTAGTGAAATATGGGTGCTGTAGTGAAATGTGGGTGGCTGTAAGTGAAATGTGGGTGCTGTAGTGAAATGTGGGTGGCTGTAAGTGAAATGTGGGTAACTGTAAGTGAGGGTTGGGTAGCTGTAAGTGCAGTGTGGGTGGCTGTAAGTGCACCATGGGTGACTGTAGTGCAGTGTGGGTAGCTGTAAGTGAAGGTTGGATAGCTGTAATGCAGCGTGGGTGGCTGTAGTGCAGTGTGGGTAGCTGTAAGTGAAGGATGGGTAGCTGTAGTGCAGCGTGGGTAGCTGCAAGTGCAGGTTGGGTAGCTGTAATGCAGCGTGGGTGGCTGTAAGTGAAGGATGGGTAGCTGTAGTGCAGCGTGGGTAGCTGCAGTGAAGTGCAGGCTCTGCTGAGACAGGCAGGAGAGAGGGGGTAAAAAAAGAAAAAAAAAAAGCAGTGCATGCCATTTAATTTCTGCAATGTTCTGATTCCCTCCTACCAGCTTGGAAATGCTAAACGTGATCCTTTGTCTGGCATATGGGGATCTGGAGAATTGTTGCTAATTACTGCAGTTGTGCTATCTAGCTCCAGTGGCCTTAATAAATATATTAAGTGCTTTTATGATCTGCCACCACCCGCTGGAATGCCAAGAGCTGCATTTGCTGCTGTTTATACTGCATGGCAGCAGAACTTATATAACATTAATCTGCAGGGTAGGGGGGGGGATTGGGTTTTGCTTGTGAAGCTGACATGAAGGGCTCTGGGTGATGAGGTGGTGGTGTGGGGTGCTGTGCAGATGCAGGGTGTGCATCTCCATCTGAGAAGGTGCAACATCATTGCATGGAGAGAGGCTGTGGCTACAGGGAATTGTGGGGCCAAGTGACTTGGGACAGCTGGGAAGGGTTGCTCAGGGAGGTTGTGGATGCTCCCTCCCTGGAGGCATTCAAGGCTAGGCTGGAAGAGGACTTAAGTGACCTGTTCTCATGGGAGGTGTCTCTGCCTGGGTTGGAACTGGATGAGTTTTGAGGTCCCTTCCAACCTAAACCATTCTATGATTCTAAGGGCTTGTAGTGATAGGGTGAGGGCAATGGTTTGAAACTGGAGCAGGGGAGATTTGGGTTGGACATCAGGAGGAAGTTCTGCACTATGAGAGTGATGAAATACTGGAACTTGTTGCCCAGGGATGTGGTTGAGGTCCTGGCCCTGGAGACATTCAAGATCAGGTTTGCTGTGACCCTGGGCAAGCCTGATCTAGCTGGAGGTGTCCCTGCTGGCTGCGAGGGGGTTGGACAAGATGAGCTTTGAGGGTCCCTTCCAACCTGCTGCAATCTGTGACTGCAGTTAGTTCAGGTCTGGTGTTGAAGGCAGAAACTGTGGGATCTGGCAGAGGATCCCAGCAGGTGATGATCTCACTTCTTTAGGGAGCATTCCCATTATTTTTAATTATGTTTAATATAGAATTAGGAATGGGTTGCTAAGAATCAAATCTAGAAGTGGGAATATTCTAGGATCTAGATTAGTGCTTATCTAGAAAAAAAAAAACAAGTAAAGTTTGATGCCTACTTGAGAGTCTTTTTTTTAACTCCCTTTTTGTTTTGTGTTATTTTGGGGTGTTTTTTGTTGGGGTTAGTTGTTTTTTTTTTAGCAAAAACTCTGACTCCACTCAAATTCCTGTGTCTCATGCCTCAGCCCCCCAATTTTCTGTGTTCTGCTGTTGCACCTCACGTTGAAACAAAATGTGAGAAGTGAGAAGAGCTTCTTGCTGGATCTGGTGTGATGAACACTCATGGAGAGACTGAGCAATGCTTTGGGCAGAGGCTGGAAGAACCTGGTAAAACACATTTTGAGGGGGGCATAAACCACAAAGGGAATTGGTGCTAATGCTGACAAGATTGGCACATTCTGATCTAGAATTTGGGTTGGTTTGCCATAGCTCTCTGTAAAGTCACAAGGACTGCCAGAATATGGTAGCAATTAGCAGAGTTTCACCTATTTGGGAGTATTTCACCTCACGTTGTGCAGGCTCTGCAGATTAGGGAGGGGGAAATGCAGGTTTTTGTCTGGTTTTACTTGCTAGGAAATAAGGAGGTGAGAAACTTGTGTCAAATCTTGAAGTATAATTTTGCAATTAAAAGCCTGAGGAGAAAGTGTGATCTGAAGACCTTCAGCTTCCTCGCTGTGACATAAAATTAACAGCTCTCTTCATTCTCATTCTGGTTTAATATTCCTGCAGAGGAGCAAGCAAAAAAGAACTCCCTAGGCTGGCTTCAGTGAAATGGAGGAGCTGTTACTTAGACAATAAGAGGGCATAGGCTGGGAGAGGAGGGATTTTTGTTGGTACTAACTGGGTAATGTTCACACAATGCTTTGGGGGCTCTCAGTTGATATCTATCTGATGATGAAAATTGAGAGATGCTCTCTCAGGGAGGTAGGAAACACTACTGAAAGGCATTCTGTGGCTACCCAGGAAATCTGAAGGTCATGTACACAGTGGCTTGCAGGGCTGCACAGCTGGTAGCTCATCTCTGCCACCAGCAGAACTCAAGCAGAAGGCTGCTAGTTAACTGTGTGGGTAAAAATGGAAGGATAAATTGACACTACCTGAAAGTGGAAGAAACAGTCAAGAAGTGCTGAGAGAAATGAGAGGAGAATCTCTTACCCATCATCGCCGTGTGCAAGTGCTTTGTAAGAACTTCAAATTGCTCCCTTCCTTCAATGGACCAATTTTCTTTTTCAAGCTGCCACAATTTGGCAGCTTTCAGCTGCTCCGAACTTGTCTTCTATTGCTAAGAGTCTGCTCAAGAATCTACTCAAGATTTCAGGCCTAATTTTTGTTATTGTAGCTTGAAAAGAGCTCCTAGGCCAAAAGCTCTTCTAGGAGCAGCTGGGCTCCTAACCAAAGGGAGTGTGAGTGCCAGAGGCTCTCATGGATCATTTAACAGCATGTTTTATGTAATAAAAACACATGCAAATACTTAATAGAGCAGGGAACATTTTTATTCACCTCTAATGCTTTACCTTGCTGCATGGGTACAGTGGAGCCACAGAGCAGCATCGGGGCAGCTCCGTGTCCAGCAGCCAAGTGTCAGGTCTGGTCTGCAGAGCCCAGGGTGACACATCAACAGCCACAGCGTGTTCAGCTGTGACAGCTCAGCAGTCTGGTCCTCTGCAGCCTGTTGTGGCTCCTCGCTGTACTTGGGGAATGAGGTGTGAGGTAGTGGTTGGAGCAGATGGCAAGCTGATGGACTTTTTTTTGTTGGCTCCATTGTCAGGGCTTCATTGAGTCTGGACAGATTGCAGGCATGGGCCCAGCTTAAATAATGCTACCTGGTATCCCTTCTATAGAATCACAGAATCATAGAATGGGAAGGTTGGAAGGGACCTCAAAGATCATCCAGTTCCAATCCCCTGCCATAGGCAGGGACACCTCCCACTAGCACAGGTCACTCAAGACCTCCTCCAACCTGGTCTTGAACACCTCCAGAGAGGGAGCAGCCACAACCTCCCTGGGCAACCTGTGCCAGTGTCTCAGCGCCCTCACTGTAAAGAGCTTCCTCCTAACATCCAGTTTAAACCTACCCTCTTCCAGTTCTTCTTCCAGTTTAAACCCATCCCTTCATCACTGTCACTAGACCAGACCCAAAAACTCTGTTATTTGAATGGGTTTGGGTTTTTTGTAACCCCTGTTGATGCTCTGAGAGGTCTTTTCCAACTGAACCGTTCTATGATTCATTGAGGTCCCTTCCAACCTTACCATTCTATGATTCTATGATTCTATGCTTGGAGAGTCCAAACAGGGAGGTGCAGCTTCTGGGGCACGGTCAGAGGTAGTGTGTGCACCCCAGTGAGTAGTGTGTGTACACATTTGGATGTGCAGTGCCCAGAGTTCTTTCACTTGTCTGTGTTGTAAGAGCACTGAAGTGAGCCCGAGCCTGTTGGCAAGGCGGTGAAGGCTGGCAGCTTTCTCTCTTAGAGGATGCCCTTTGTTTACTCGGTGTTTGAGTGGTGTGGATCCTTAATTAGCAAATAGTGGCGTGGATCCTTAATTAGCAAATGGTGGTGTGGATCCTTAATTAGCAAATAAGATGCTTTGGCCCAGAAAGGGACTGAAGGGAAGTGCAAGGATGTGCCAAACGACACAGGATGGTCCTGGCTCCGTGGTTTTGCCTCGCTCTGCTGCCCTGCTGCTTTGAGATGTGCTTCCCATGGCATCGGCTGCTTGGCAAAACGTTCAAGTCGTTACATGTTTCCTGCTTTGGTGTTGCTCTTTCTGTACACAACAATCACACTGCTGAGATGCTGGAGACCCTGTGTGCAGCAGCTGTTGAGCTGAGAAGAAAGAAGCCCTTTCTTTGAAAGGGAAAGCTGCCCCCGTTGAGCCACAGCGGTGAGCCGCTGCCCGCTGGGCGCGGGGTTGGCTGCCGCGCTCTGGGGGCCAGCAGCCTCTTCCCGCAGCGCAGCTTGGGCTCTGCTGAAAGGCAGCAGATAGTAGGCACTTCTTGCAAAGCCACTCCTTCCATTTGATCTTCTGTTATTAATTATCTGCACTTCCTCTTGTCACAACACTTCTTTTTTTTTTTTTTTCTTTCCTCGCTGCTGAGGATGGAACTGCAGAGGAATCCTTTTGCTTCCATCCCAGCGACACAAGTGGTTTCCTCCTCTCCCTGAGGGAGTGCAGAATTGCTTCTATCAAACATATTTCATTTCCCATTGTTTCCTGATGACAGATACTACTCTTAATCCACCCAGAGACAACACTTGGAGACGGGAGTGCTATGCTCCCATCAATTTTTGCTCCGTTGATAAATCACAGCGTGTCTCCCTTTCTGAATGACAGGCTCCTGGATTTAGGGCTGCCTCCTTTTTTTTTTTTTTTTTCCTCCTCCTGTGACAGTTTTTCAGTGCTAGCAACAGCCTTGCCAAAGCTCATCTGCTCCTTCAGCATTCACTCCAGCAGGCTGATCAATTCTATCTCACTTTTCCCTCTCTATGGCATCATCAAAGAGGTCGACAGAGAACCAGGAAGGCCACGCTAAAGATTTCTACTGTTTTACACTCATCTCGTGGCTTTCATCAGCTGTGGCACCTTGTTACTTCTGGGTTGGAGGAACATTGGCAAAGTCTGCCAAGGGAAAAAGAAGAAGAAAAAAGGTTTTTTACTGGATTTTTGTTGGGTTTTTTTTGTGGGCCTCAAGCATGATTGTGTCACCCTTCCACGCACAGCGAAGCTCTGCTGAAGAGAACATCGGGAGTGGAGGGTGCCTTATGGTGGTGTCTGCTGTGTGTTTTGAAGGCAACTGCAGTATGAGTGGGGGATCACTTACCCACCAGGCTCAAAATAGCCAAGGATGCCTGTGATGTGCCTCAGCTTCTTTGGTTGTGGAGTTAACACTGTTAGTAACATGAGCTGGAATTATGTAGTGAGTAGTGACACAAGCGGCAGTTGTGAGTGGTTTGAAACCTGGCATCAGCTCCCCGAACAGAAGCAACCACAGGGAAGTGGCTCAGCACAAATATTAATTAATTCTCTTATGAAGGAGTGGCAAAATTAGCCAGAGGTAGGTCCACAGCTCAGATAAGGGCTCTGGGATGCTTCCACTTCCCTTGCTGTCTTTACTGGAGAGGACTTGGTGCTGCTGTCCAAACTCTTTTCTTGTGTCAGCTACAACCTGATGGTTAGAAGGGACCTCTGGAGATCATCTAATCCAACCCCTGGCAGCATGTGTGCCTTGAAAGGCAGTCCCCCATGACCAGTTCAAGGGGTGATGGTTTGAAACTAAAATGGAGAGGCTCAGACTGGATAGAAGCAAGAAATTTCTAACATTGAGGGTGGTGAGACCCTGGCCCAGGTTGTCCAGAGAGGTGGCAGATGCCCCATCCCTGGGACCATTCCAGGTCAGATCGTTTGTGGCTCTGACCAACCTGCTGAGATGTCCCTGCTGAGTGCAGGGTGGGTGGAGTAGATGACCTTTAAAGGTCCCTTCCAACCCGAACCACTCTGTGGCTCTCTGTCACTCTACAGATAGGCTC
Organism: Ramphastos sulfuratus; assembly: GCA_013399055.1. Lineage (NCBI taxonomy): Eukaryota > Metazoa > Chordata > Aves > Piciformes > Ramphastidae > Ramphastos > Ramphastos sulfuratus. The sequence goes on along the minus strand of WBNM01008863.1, from coordinate 254,704 downwards.
CTTGGCACCTGTGGCTGAGCAGAGCAGATCTGTCACTGCTGCCCACGCAGCAGTAGCTGCCACCTCCAAGCTGTGCTGTCACTGGAGCTCAGCCCTTTGGGGCAGAGGGACACACTGTTCTCTTCTGCCTCCCCACCCTGCCTCTACAGCATCGACTCATCAGGAAAGAGGAAGGTACGGAGTGACTGCTGCTGCTGCCAGGAAGAGGCAGGGACGAGTGCCAGCCGCAGGGTAAAGGGATTACCCGGCCAGCCACAGGGTAAAGGGCCTGGCAGCTACAGCACTGGCAGCAGTGTCAGGGAGGGTAGGGAAGGGCAACTGCTTGAACGAGTCACCAGAGTGCTGGGAAGTTGAGATCTGCAGGGCAGGTGTAAAAGGAGGAGTGCCCTCATGCTTCAAATAAAAGGGTCTAAATCCTCTCCCCCCAGCAGTCCCCTGGCTGCCACCCTGCCCAGCCCTGCATTCGCCAACACCTGCCTCCAACGAGGGGGGTGATGGCTGGGTGTGCAGAGATCCTCTCGGAGGATCTGTGGCTGAAAAGTAAACATAGAATGGATTAAAAATAGAGTGGGGTTTCCTGGGGGGGGGGGGG
>WBNM01008863.1:204578-249460 GCA_013399055.1 Ramphastos sulfuratus | reverse complement strand
CTCCTTCCCCCCCTCCGCCCCCCCGCCGCCCTTTATTTATTTATATATTTTTCTATCTGTTTCTCCTGTCCTACTAATGGGGCCTGGGCAGCAGCCATGGGGAGGATCTCCTCTCCTGGCCGCCCCCATACCTCGGCAGCAGCCCGCGGTGGTCCTTGGCGGTGCCGTCCCGCTCCTGCCGCTCAATCCCGCAAGCCAGGCGGGGAGGGAAGGGGAGGGCGGCGAGAGGCAGTGGCTCAGGCGGGCGCGGATGCTGCCAGACCCTCCTGCTGTCTGGCAGCCCTCGGCCTTGCCTTTGGCTGTCGCTTGCCGGCTCCCCGGCAGTCCGGCGTTGGGAAATGCGCCGTGCCGGTGTGACAGGACCGGCCGCGCCGCTCCTCTCCCCGTGCTGTCAGCTCCCGGCTGTCGCTTGCCCATAGGCTCCGCATGTTTACTTGCTGCTGTCGGCGATAGTGAGCACGCATATGCATCTCTGGGTTGAAAGATGGATGTACCTTGTGTGGTTAATTATCTGTGTTGCTGGTTTAGTCTGTTCGTAGATGTCTCCTGGAGAATTTAAAGAGGAACTAGCAAAGGGAAAACATAAACAAGCTCAGTGCTGAGCACTTGCAGCTGCAGGGCTCCAAGGCGACAGGCAAGCTACACCCTGCCAGCTACCTTGCTCTAGAACTGATATCCAAGTCCAAGGACAAAGAGGGACAGTAATTTTCAACAGTATATTGTTTGCAGGGGGAGGTGGTTTGTTATATTTGCTGCCCTATTGTGCATTCCTGTGCTGTAGTACCAACAGTTAAAGCAGTTCACCTGTGTGATGTTTAAAGCCCTGATAAGATTCTTAAGCTGAAACCAATACATGGCTGCCCTTCTTTCTGTTTCCATCCGAGAGGCACCTAAGGATTGATAAGGGCAAGCTGGGAGGAGACACTGAGTGTTAATTGAAGGAGAAACAAATGAATGTGAAATGGGATCTTTGTTAAATATTTTCAATTTTTCTTTTTTTTTTTGTGCTGGAGCCTCTGAGGAATGCTATGTCAGATAGGAAATGGAGCAGCGTACTGTCAAGCAGAAGAAACAAGCATGTGGCTCAAACCCACTTTCCTTGCAGATTTTAAATGTAACAGCCGTGAAGGATTTCACCATTGGTGCAAGTATAGGAAATCTCTAAAGGCACTGGTGTATGTGTTTTTAGAGGAGCAGGACTCATAAATGGAGCTTGGTAGATGTGTGAAGTTCAATCTAACGGGAGGTGTTTGGAATAAGCTCTTTGGTGGAAAATAGTTTTGTTTGCTCAAAGATACACATTCCAAAAATTAATCAATAAGATAATCCAGGTGCCTTGGATGTTAAAGTTAGATTTAAACTTCTATGCTTCTTTTAAAGTCTCAGAACTTAACCTGGATGTGTCATGGTTAGAAGTTCACTTGGTGTAAAAATAAGATTGGCTTTTGAAAAAAGTGATTTAAAATGATTTCTTGCAGAGTGAATGCAGTATTTTCCTTTGATGTTATTCTACCCCTGTGAGGCATTTAATATTGTTTTTCTGAGGACAGAAAGGTTGTTTTAGGCTCTCTAATATCAGTCGATGTTTTGCTAAATAACTGTATTGTTTACTTAAGCAGTGAATCATTGTATGGATAAGACAGGCTAGTTATCAAAACATTATTTGTTGGGCCCTTCCTACTTGCACAGAGCCATGCCGGTACTTGTCACATTTCTCTGGGTGCAAACAGTGATAATGGATCAACATAAGCATTACAAAAAGAAAGCCAAATATATTTATTAGACATTAGGACAAAATTCTTCCCCATGAGGCTGGTGAGGCACTGGCACAAGTTGCCCAGAGAAAGCATGGAAGCTCCAAACCTGGAATTGTTCAGAACCAGGTTGGATGGGGCCCTTGAGCAGCCTGGTCTAGTAGGCATCCGTGCCCATGGCAGCGGTTTGGAACTAGATGATCTTTAAGGTCCTTTACAACCCAAACCATGCTGTGATTTATGTCCAATTAGATTTGGTCATAACATTGTGTCCTGGTTGTTAAATGTTTTATATTAGGTGATATTGAGCAAGTTCTTCAACTGTGAATTCTTCATACATAATCAATAGTGGTTAATTGTACTTGTAGAAGGTAGTAATCACTCAGGATGTTGTGGTTGTATTTTTGAGACTGTGGTTTTAATTTCACTTGTTCAGAATATCCAGAAAAATGCAGTGAGTGCTGCTGGTTCTGGAGGCTGACTTTTACATCATGAGCAGCTGCAATTTTACTTACTGCACTTCCATTTTGGGAGTAACCAAAGGTTGTGAAGGTGAGGAGAGTTTTTGTGGTTAAACACTCACAATATAAATAACTGTAGCTAAAATGTAACTTCCCTTCAAGGAGATGAAAATGTGAGAGCAGCCTGGTGTTAATAGCCTTTTTCACCCTTGAGCATGAGATAGCACTGCAATTATTAATTTTTTTTTCCCTTACTGGTTGGCACAGGCAGCTGCTGTGATGGGCATGATAAAGTTGTTTTTGTGTCCATCCACCAGTGCAGGTCACACTGAGTCTTGTTAGTCTCCCTTTTTCCCTCATGCCCTGTAAAATGTGTGTCTGTCTGGTGGTGTAGTCTGGGAGTAGCCAATGCTATTTTAGACCTCTGTTGTTACAAATATTGCCAAATAATCATCTTACTTTTAGTAGCCAGAGGCAGTACTTGGCTGCCGTAGGAAGAGGTTTGGTTTCTGAACTTGTGGTGAGAGCTCTTCCTGACTCCATAGACCACCTTCTGAGGATGCCTTCTTTCTAAGGCGGTGAAATTCATGGGCAGGTCATTATAGGTGAAGCAAAAGATGTGCTTAATTCCAAACTGGGTGCAGGATTGTTGACTGCTTTGTCCAACTAAGTTTGTGATGGCATAAACTGGCAGCATAGCTTGAGTCTGCTGCTCTGTTTTCTCAGCCCTAAACTGCAAGTGCAGCTTTCTTCCTGGGGTAGTGCCTCAGTTCAGGCAGGCTCCCCTAGGTCAGTCAGTCTCTTGTTTTGGTTTGATGCCTTTTCCATCCTGCCCCTGAGTTTTGACTCCTCTACTCCCATTCTGTTCATCAGGCTGCCTGCTCTTCCTGAGAATTGCCCAGGTTAGACCTTGCCTTATGCCAAGGAGGTTCTCTCCTCTGAAGTCTGCCTTATCTTTTACCTGTTCTGCTGGCAGCCTTGACACCCACTTCCTTCAGAACTGTCTTTGGGCCAGTGAACCTTTCTAAAAGGCAGAACTTTCTCTTGTTCTTGTGTTAGCTCCAGCACAGCAGCTCCTGCACTGTGCTGTATTGGGTATAGAATACTTCAGTGCAGATTCCCCAGGAAAGAGGTGACTTTGTGGTATTGAAGAGCAGTTTATTTCAGATCCCTAAGGACTGTATTTGCCAGTGACTGTTAATGTATCCTGCTCAATGTAAACTGATAAAGCTGCTTGAGAGCTATGAGATTATAGACTCTATAGTCAAAGTTCCTATGAATGTTGCTTAGAGCAGGTCATGCTAACTCAGACCATTTCCAGTTTAGACATGCTGAGTATTTGGTCAGGTAACCACTTACACAAAAGAAATGGCCAGCAGATCAAGGGAGGTTCTCCTCCTCCTCCCCCGCTACTCTGCCCTGGTGAGACCTCATCTTGAGCACTGCCTTCAGTTTTGGGCTCCCCACTTGAAGAGAGACAGGGATCTGCTGGAGAAGGTCCATTGGAGGGCTGTGAGGATGATGAGGGGTCTGGAACACTGCCTGGTGAGGAGAGGCTGAGGGATCTGAGGCTGCTTAGTCTGGAGAAGAGAAGACTGAGAGGAGATTTGATAAATGTTTATAACTATCTGAGGGCTGGGGGTCAGGGGGGGATGGATGACAGGCTCTGCTCATTGCTGCCTGGGATAGGACAAGGAGCAATGGATGGAAGCTGCAGCACAGGAGGTTCCAGCTCAACACAAGGAGCAACTTCTTGCCTGGAAGGGCCCCAGAGCACTGGCACAGGCTGCCCAGAGAGGCTGTGGAGTCTCCTTCTGTGGAACCTTCCAAGGCCTGTCTGGATGTGTTCCTGTGTGCCCTAAGCTAGATGGTCTGGTCTTCCTCTGGCAGGGGGGTTGGCCTGGATGAGCTCTTTGTGTCCCTTCCAACCCCTGACATCCTGTGAATCATCATGGATCTGTCAAACTTGTGCCAGAGAGGAGGGCAGGATTTTCTTTCTCCTTAAAGCAAGATAAAAATTCCATTGCTCCTGTGCTGGGATGGATGAAGAGGGAAGTGACACAACACTGGCATGGTCATTTAGTGTCGTGTTTGGAGACACAAGTGGCTGCCCATAGATCTCCTTGCTTGTATTTTGGTTTGTGCACAGTCACTTCTGAGAAAAAGAGCAGAAAGAAAAAGCCCCAAATGGTGCCATCTTTCAGCAGTGTGCATGCAGTTAAACCACAAGCTAATACTGAGGCAAAACTTGCAGGTGTATCAATTTCACATGGTTTTGTCCCTGGAGAGGTCAAGAAATAGCAGGTTTTGAAGACAGTTTCCTTCCTTGTTTGTGTTGCCTCCAAGATGCCACCAACTGCAGAACAAGAAGCCTGTCAAAGCCATGGAAACTCTTTACTCCACAAAAGAGCTGGTTAGCATTCTCCCCAGTGCTGAGTGATGATATGTGATGGGCAGAAGATAAATCTTGCTAATGACCTCTTGTGTCTTGTTTGAATTTGAAAAATAGCTACATTTGTTTTATTTAAATCAAGGCATATCTATCAGGTGTCCAGTCATTAACATCCTCCAGTGTACAGATGTAATAAATCTGACAAATGGATGATGGAAAACTTGTGCAAATATCTAATCATCTATTTGAGGTTGTCTTGATCTCATCCTGGTGACAAAAATCTGTGGACTCAGCCCTTGAGCCTATCACAGACTACTTTTTATTACTCCAGACTATAAAATGAACCTTTAAAATCCCAGAGACATTTCCTAGGGAAAAGAAAAAAAAACAAAAAAACAAACCAACCAAGGAACCATTTTAGTAGTTTATTCTCTTCTTTTTATATCCCACAAAAGCAGTTGTGCTACTTTCTTTTCTCTCATATCTGAAAAACAGTGCTTGAACACCATAGGTAGGTGAACATTCTTCAGCTTGTGCTGTTTTCTAGGGGTTTAAACCTGTGTCCTTCTGTTTAAGGAGCTTTGAGTGTTCAGATGCATGTGATGAAAATGCCTGGATCTCTCAGATCTCTCCCAGCCTTTTATTTTTAGCTGTCAGAATGAATAGGATCCACTGTTGAGACAGTCTAGATTATAGAGTAAGACTTGTTCTGTCAGCCAGTATTTGATGGCTTTAGGGCTCTGTCATATGATGAAAGCAGGTATGAATGCAGAGCTTCACACTTCCTGTTTATAAATCTGGGGAGCTGCAAGGAGCTGCTCAAATTCACAGAGCAGTAATTATTTCACAGCTTTGGCATTCAGTTGTGCTGCTTGTTTTGGGAGGGCACCTCAGCACTCTGCTGAACGTGTTCTACAAAGCACAAGTGGCCTGGGGAGTGCTACTTAAACTTCCAGGAACTGCTGAAAAGAGGCTACTATTAGAGGAGAGCTTATTTATCTATAGTCTTTTATCTGCTGAGTTACAGTGGCCACTTTCTCTTCTCTTACTTCAGGTTCCTAGCTTAGAGAAGTGTACTCAGTGGTTTTCAAACTCTTCTTACTTGTGACTGTCCAAGTTATTTCCTATTGGAAATGAGGAACATTTGTATAGTGAACTTAAGTCAACTGACAGTAAGTTTCCTTTTCTGAGATGCCTTTCGTGGTCTTCAGAAACTCTTTGTGAAATACCAGTTGAAAACTTTTGAATTGGTGGAAAATGTTCTCTTCTGCTTAGGCTTCTCTGAGTGCTGTGGTTCTGAGGGAGTTGATCAAGTAGCTTTTAGTAGGCTTTTAGTAATTCTTAGATGGTTCCCAAGCATGGCATTGAGTGAGTGCTCAAGTGGTGGGTGTGCACACAGTGGTGTTAGGCTGATAAAAGAGGATTTAACAATGTAGGCATTTCATAAACAGGAAACAATTGAGCATCTTAAACCAAAAAGCCCTCAAAACCTTAAAATGGGATTCAGTAAATGCTTGGAGCTTTCTAGTTTCTCCTTTCAACAGGTGAATTGTGTCTCTAGTAGTAGCCTCATAATATTAGATGGATTTTTTTTTTTGTCCTGTCAGCATGTCACGAGAGATTCAAATCAAAAGGGTCAGGAAAGCTGCCAGGCGAGCATCAATGGATAATACCATTCCAGCCATGGTGGCTGAAAGTTAAAGGATGAGCTGGACAGATCCTCATTTAGGTTATAACAAGATGTTTAACATTCAGAAAGTAGGCTGCCAGGCTAATAGATATGTAATGTATTTTCTTACATTGATGTAGAATAAAATGGAGTACCCCAGATGTTTGTTTTATGGATTATATGCCTATATGTCTCATAGCCCATATAACTGCTGCTTGTTCTGCTTTATTTCTTGTGCTTTAATCAATGAAATCAGTTATTTTCACAGTCACTTCTTCCTAATCAGTGTCTACTTTTCACTCCTTTAACAGCAGGTCTCTCTTTTTTTCTTTTTCAATGTATAGGCCCAGAGGAAGTTGTTGAACTTTTATCCTTAGCAGTAGAATCATAGAATGGTAAGGTTGGAAGGGACCTCAAGGATCATCTAGTTCCAACCCCCTGCCATAGGCAGGGACACCTCCCACTAGCACAGGTCACTCAAGGCCTCATCCAGCCTGGCCTTGAACATGTCCAGGGAGGGAGCAGCCACAACCTCCCTGGGCAACCTGTGCCAGTGTCTCACCACCCTCACTGGGAAGAACTTCCTCCTAACATCCAGTTTCAGTCTCCCCTCTGCCAGTTCAAACCCATTGCCCTTTGTCCTCTCATTGCAAGACCTTGTCAATAGTCCCTCCCCAGCCTTGCTGTAGCCCCCTAGGTGTTCTAGACCTCCCTGGGCAGAGCCCTCACAAGCTGGTTTGAGTTCAGTCTTGACCCAGTTTCAAGCAGAAGGTTGGACTGGGTGACCTCCTGAGATACTTTCTAACCTGAAGGACTCTGGGAAATATTTCTGTTCATCTGGAATTTTGTAAAGCCTTGTTTTTGTGAAGTACAGCATCAGGGTTCTAAATCTACCTGACAGTGTCCTACAGAGAAAATAAAATAAGGCAAAAATAGAAACCAGGAAGCTTTTGAAAATGATGCAAAGCTTCTCTAATGAAATGTGAAAGGTAAGAGAAAACAGAGGGGGCTTCTTGAGTCCTGTTGTTCTTGACCTGTAACACTATCAGGCTTTCTGGCTGCTGGCACGATGGGAGAAATGAGTAAAACAACCCTCAGCCCCTTTCTCCTGCTCAAAGGGAAGGCAGCTTACTGTCTCATTTCATAAAATAAGCACAGCATTCAGTTCTTTAGTGCTCAAAAAAATGAAATCACATTCACCAAATGAGCCTGTGAAGGGATGACAAGCTTTGTGAGAATAAAAGCACACAGCCTTAGCAAGTAATGTGTTTAGGTGAGGCATGATGCATCTATTTAATTCTGTAAATTAAGATTATTGTCCAGCTGCTGCTTCATGGCAGGGCTGATTATGGTTTTTCTGTATTTGAAGAAACCAGATGTTACTAATGCCTGTCATTTAAAAAATGATAGGATATCCTCTGAAAATGGAGTGCATTTTTGGTTAGGTTGTGAATTCATACATTCATTCTGAAGGATTTGGTATATGGGGAGTGTCAGGCAGATCTAATGAGTTGTATGTCCTTGAGCTCTTATTGTGGCATCTGTATCATTTAGCTACTAATTCTTTTTAAAATCATCCTCCTCTTTTTCTGGTCTAGGAAGAGACTCAAAATGCAGTGAGCATCCAGAAAAAGAAATGGAGGGGGTAGAACAAATGTTGCCTTTTCTAAGGCCAGAATTGTTTCAGCTCACTGACAAGTTACTGCGAGGAATGTTGTAAACCATTCAGCTGGGCTTCTTAGGGTCTCCTAAAAGAAGGTTACTTGACTGCAGTCTATTAAGTCTAAAGATGTGCTCAGTGAGGGGCTCTGCATCCACCTGAGTCCTCCTGGGCCAGATGGGTGCAGGCTGGTTGCAGTGCCAGTGGCTGGAGCACTGCAGTGCATCAAGAGATGTTTGATGCCTCACACGGAACCATACAAAGTTAGGTAATTACAGACACCTATGAAGTGTGTTCTGAATGAGTAGAAGTGTGAGGTTTTTTTCCCTGTCCTTGACTGATTAAGTCTTTGCCTTTGCAATGAGTGTGGTGTTTGCTGTCCAATTTCTTGCCACAGCCCAGGAGCCAGACTGTTTGGTGATAGCTTACAGAGTTCTTTTCAATAAGGTGTGGGACTCAGTGTTCAGTGAAGGCAATTCAGGAGCACACTGTGTTTGATTTCAGCTGGCCAGCCTCTCTTTGGGCAGCTCCAGTTGGGTGTTGACTGCTAGGTGGGCTCTACAAGGAGCACTCAGTGAGGTGGAATATGTGCTAAGGTCTGCAAGTTCTGCATGTATGTTTTCAGAACTGCATGTTGCAGTCTGGTCTTTGGGATTCATAACAAAAGTGATAATTTCCTACTTACAAGTTCTGAAGGTTAATTCTAAATAAGACATCATTTAAAAGTATATTAAACCCAAATTAGCTTATTGTGTTGCTTGAAGCAGTTGCTTTTTCTTTAAGTTACGCTTAGTCTGAATTGTTGTCAAAGTCCACCTGGTGTTTGCAGTACTGAAGAACTACAAAAAGCATCTTTTAACATTTAATTTTCATATGAAAAGGTCATTTACATAAGGAAACAATGAAGCCTTTGGGCAAAAAATGAATGTGAAAGAAAAAACAAAATCCATTAAGGTAGATTCTGCCTGAGAGTTTGAAAGAGTTTGATTCACAAAACTTTGAATGCTGTATTATTGTTAGCACTTACTGGAGCAAAACCACTCTGCTTGCCTAAAGAGTGGCAACATCCCGATGCACCTTTTCTTTTGTCATTTCTTCAGGGACATCTTACTTTGTTAGTGATGATTATGTCTGTGTAGCTCCAATGCTTTCAGCCTAGCTGCCTGATAATACTCAGCATTTCTTTATTACATAGGAATTTTAACACTTCCTGAGAAGTGGTTGGGGTTTTTTTCTGAGCTGACGTAGCCACAGGCCAGACGTTCTCAGGAAGAGTACATCTCTTTTCACTGCAGTTCTATTAAACTGGTGTGAAAGCTTCTGGATTTCTGATTCCTAGTGGGGGTAAGCTGGGTCCCAGTCTTAGTTTGAAACAAAATGTGTCTGTATGTAGTTTGTTTTTTGTAGTGCTTCAACAAATCTGTTTAAAAACTGGTGCACATTAGAATCGGTCGAAGGATTCTTCAAGTCATTCATTATAGTGACAATAAAACATCCTTCATTGTTTTAGTGTAATACTGATATATGGCTGAGTTCTGGGAGATAGAGGAGTGTGTTTCTTGGTTAAATAAGCAAATACTTTAACAAAATGACTTTCTTTTACAAGTCTGCTAACATCTGCACAAGGCCTTTATTTGGGTTTGAGGATGTGCCTGAGAGAGGTTTGGCCAGATGATAATCAAGGCAGTGTTTAGTGACCCAGGGTTTATTTCCTGTTCTATGCATTACTTAATGTAAAAATGCTGAAAGCACTGAAAGGGTTCCCTGAATCATTCTTTCCACTCAAGTGATTAGCTGTCACAGGTAGGGTGACTTGGTGTATCAAGTGACATTCCTTGTCTCTAGGATGTTTGAATCCTCCTCTCTCTTCTCCTTTTAGCCTCACACCACCTAACAAGCCTCTTCTGTCACAAGGAGCTGTGCTGATGAGGCTAACAACTCATTGTGCTTTCCATGTGGTGTGTTTGGGGCAAAATAATCTCTGTTCTGGAATGCTATTCATGAGCCACACAGGTTAATGTGTTCACCAGTGCATTAAGGTGCAAACCATCCAGAGTTTCTGGGACAAGGATGCTGTTCAGACTAACAGAACAGCTCCTGGACAGACCGAGGGCATGAGTGATACACATTGCCATAGACTTCAGTTTTGATTTTTAGAGTGGTTTCAAGAAGTCAGGCATTCTGTACCTTAAAAAGAGATTTCTCTTCTCTTCTGGTTGAGTTCTCTGCAGGTTCATGTCATGAGCTGCAGAGAAAGGCAGTGGAGAACAGGTGTGGAGTGAGGCAGTCACACCAGTCACCAGTGCCATACATACTTCTGAATACCAGCCACAAAGGGAAGGTGAAGCTCAGTTTCTCAGTGTCTTGTGTAAAACTTTGATGCTTTTTACTTGTTTTTAATGTCTAAATCCTTTGAAACTGTTTTGCTTAGTTTGGAGTCTGAATTGGACCCAGAAGTTATGAGAGGCAATGTCACCAGGCCAGAATAAGAGATAATTGCATTCTGTGTGAAAATGTATTCCTCACCCTTTAAAAATCAAACCTATCACAAGCCCCTTTGAATTCTTCCTCACAAGCTGTAGGTTTTATTCATATCATATCTGCCTTTTTGTTGGCTGATCTCTCAGCTGTCATCCACTCATACAATTTAACTTCATGTTAAGTATTGAATCTAGAATGTCTGCTTACATTTCTTTTGTGTCTTGAATTGATATTCCTTATCTTAATTTATAGTGAGAATGGAAGTGCTCAGGTTTTGTCCTGTGGTAGACTGCTTTGGCAGCAATTCCTGAGCTGAAATACTTTTAACAGGTATAATCTCCTGCCTCAGTGCAGCTCTACAGATGAGCACAAGGCTGGTTTTGGTGGATTTTGTTACAGTTGTTCTAAAGGGTCAATTTTCACAGATTGCATCAGGTTGGAAGCGACCCTCAAAGGTCATCTTGTCCCTTCTGACTGGAGTGGGGTTGGGCATCTCTAACTAGATCAGGCCACCCAGGGCCACTACATTAGTTTGAAAATTTTGTTCTTTTAAAATTCTGAAACCTTGAATGAAAAAAAGAAAGGAAAATAGAAAAAAAAAAAAAAAGAAGTGGAAGAAACTGAGAAACCTAAACAGAACAGGAAGTGCCAGATTTACGAAGTCTGTGGATGTGGAGAAAAAGAACTGAAAGTATTGGGATAGTAATTATGAGAACTTCAGTTTTGCAGATTAAATTTGTTCTAAAAATGAATTTGAATGTGGCATCATGAATCTATTTTGAGCTGAAGTAGCACTTCTTTTCAATCCGTGGTTCTAGCTGTTAGGTGTTAGCCAGAAACAGAATCTTATTCCGCACTGGAAATTTCCTAGTCTTGTACAGAGGATTTTTATCACCTTTCCCCCTGACAAGCAGAGACAGTTAAATCCTGGATTTTAGTTTAAAAATGAGAAAAGTGGATTTGCAATTAAGCACCATTGCTTTTTGAAACAAAGAAAAAGAGGCAGCAGCTGCTAGTGCAGTCTGATCTGTATTCTGTGAGGATGCTAACCGAGGTTGTTATCAGTGGAAAAGTAATAGAAGAACTTGTTGGGCCTTGTTTGCCACTCTTGCAGCTAACAACAGCATTTTTCTTTAAGAATTAGAATAATTTTTTTCCCCCACTTAAAGTCTACTTTTTTGTGTGGTGTGTTACCTGCAATTCAGTGTTGTCTTCTAATCCCCTTGCTTAAAGAATAGTTGTGTAAATATCTCGTGTCAACTAATCTTGGTCTTTGAATGATGAGTAGACTGCAGTGTAGATAGGTTAAAGAGGAAGGAACCATAATCTGCACTGATTCTGGTGTGCAACACTGGCTAAGGATCTGCAGAGGCCAGAGAGTTACAACAACAGAGGTTGAAAAGCAGAATATAAAGTATTTGATAAGTATCTCTTCACATAAAATGTTCATAATTTATTATGTAAATGTACAGCTTCTAATAGAGACTTTTAATGTCCTTGGGGATGTCTTGGGAGCCTTTTCAGGGATTCAGGGAAAGATTCCAACTGCTGACACCATTCGGGGCATTGTAGCTCCTTGGTGTGAAGTGGTTCAAATGCCTTTTCTGTTTCTGTGCCTCTCTTCTGTGAAACAATGGCCAGTGTGTTTATGTGAAGCTCTGAAATGTAAGTCATCACAGAGATCTGAACTGGGGCAGTAAATCTACTGGAAGCTGTTTTCCCATCCCATGGTGTCTCTAAATAGGCTGTTTCATTCTTCTGCATGTAGGACCTTGGAAAACAGCATACACCTGATGATGAGTATTTTGAAGAGGGCTACAGGAGATGCAGGAGCGGGAATGGAGTTTGGCAATAGTGATGCTAATTATTTGCTATTGTCTGTTGTAAAGCATCTCAGATTCAGTTCTTGGTGTTCTACCAAACATGCAGTGGGGGCCCAGAACTAACCACATGGAAGTTTTTATTTTACTTCTCAGCCCCATGTGCTATGTCTTTGTGATTCTGCTTCTGATTTTCAGTCATTCACAGACTATAGTAGCAACATTGTGCATTTGTAACAGTGACCTGACAGTAGAATAGTTCACTTTGCATCTGAATTCGATGTTCTCTTTGAGACAGGTGTTATCTTCAGGAGTTGAATTGGAAGACTCAAAATACAGAGCCTTTCACTGGTTGTCAGCTCCTGTGTGTGTGTAAAGAGTTTGTGCCAAAACAATGACTTCCTAGTGGGTAATGTTTTGCTTTTAACTTCAGAAATGAAGATTTACCAGCATGTAATAATCTGAATCATTTATTAGTTTTCACTGGTCGTTATATTTAAGTATTACACTCAACTAGAGCTGGCTCTTCTAGCTACCAGGGACTACCACTTGTTTTGGTTAAGTATTTACTCTACACTATCAGCTGCAAAGGGATGATTCTGCCCCTTTAGTCTGCTCTCCTCAGACCCCACCTGCAGTCCTGTGTGCAGCTCTGGAGCCCCCAGCACGGGAAGGACATGGAAGTGTTGGAGCCAGTCCAGAGGAGCCCACCATGGTCTAGTCTTGAGGTCTGTGGTGATGGGTTGGACTTGATGATCTTTGAGGTCTCTTCCAACCTTCCTTATACTGTGATACCGTGATACAAAGATGCTCAGAGGGCTGCAGCAGCTCTGCTCTGAGGACAGGCTGAGAGAGTTGGGGCTCTGCAGCCTGGAGAAGAGAAGGCTTCCAGAAGACCTTCCAGTATCTGAAGGGGACCTACAGGAAGGCTGGGGAGGGACTATTGACAAGGGCTTGTAATGACAAGACAAGGGGAATGGGTTTGAAGTGGCAGAGGGGAGATTGAAACGATGTGAGGAGGAAGTTGTTTGCAGTGAGGGTAGTGAGACACTGGCACAGGTTGCCCAGGGAGGTTGTGGCTGCTCCCTCCCTGGAGGTGTTCAAGACCAGGTTGGAGGAGGCCTTGAGTGACCTGTACTAGTGGGAGGTGTCCCTACCTATGGCAGGGAGTTGGAACTAGATGATCCTTGAGGTCCCTTCCAACCCTACCATTCTATGATTCTATGAAAGTAGAACTGCTTGCCTTTAGTCCTTACTGAGGGCTATAGGAAATGCTGCCTTCCTAAGCAGAAGTTGCAGATTATGTTTAACTTTCAGGCTTACATATTTTTAAATGGAAGAACAATTCTTAGCATAGCTGCATTTGGTGTTGTTGCCACTGTTGGCAGAGAGGAAATGAAATATTCATTTCAATACAATTTATTTTGTGGCATGGTCCTTGCGTGATGTTTGCCTTTACATAGCTGACATTTGCCATTGCTTTTCTTTTTAATAGGCTGCTTATTTCTTGGAAATGAGGTATGTAATGTCATTTGGTGTAGCTTAACAAGCACAAATGTATAGATGATCCTCATGGTGGTGATAAAGTGGAAGCAGCTTTTCTGAGCACTGAGAGAAGCTGTTCTGCTCACCTGTGACCATTCTGTGTGATTACCAGGAAAGCTGGTGAAGGGACAGCTCAGAAGAGCAGTTTTGTTCCTAAGCCAAAGCAAACTAACCACCCACTTTAAATCCTGACAAGATTGAGAGCTAAAACCATCTTCATAGGAAATTGTAGGCAAGCTACAGAAACTGTGGAGAAGCATTAGAAGAAAATAACAGTGAAAAGGAAAGAAGTAAGGAATGCAGAGGGTAGAAACTGGGCAAAGAGGATGACTATGCTCAGGTGAAGGCAGGCATCCCAAGCAGAGTGCATCCCTCCAGGGCTTTGGTAACTCCTGACTGATTTGTGTCCAAGGTTCTGTCTCGTGGAGTTCAGTGTTCCTGGTGCTGTTGCTGGAGGATGGCTTATGCTCTGTGTTGAGAGCTGCTTCAAACTTGGACCTCCACCTCCTTTCCTTGTACTTCTCTGTACTGTTCCATGCCTGGCTGTGCTGGTCAGCCTGCTGGGTGAGTTTTCTCTTCTTCAGGGGCAGCAATAATTTATTCAGAGCATCCAGAGTAGTAGCAGCACCTTGTCTTGGAAGAGGCGTACGTGATCCAACGTGACTGAGAAAGGTGGCATCTTGCCATTAATCAGGGCTAGAAATCACAGTTCAGTCACTCACAATGAGTTTACCAGCTCTTTAATTAAAGAACAGTAATTACTTTTGTCCCTAATATTTCAGTCTGTTGCACTGAAATTTGCAACTGTCCATATGGTAAAAGTTACCTCAATGCTCTGCTGAATGTTCAGGTTCTCCCAGGTTTCTTCTGTGGCTCACGGAGTTGGACTGGTAAGCATCTAAAAGCTAGGCTCCTTTAAATCCTGAGGATATAAAATATGGCCAATAAGATCTAAATGCTCAGATGGTGGGAGGATTATTTCACTGTTGGGGCTATTATGTAGCAATTCCTATCCACACCAGTCTTTTGGGGAGGGTTGTTGCAGAACACGGACTGATTAGCTTTGCTGGAAGCAAACATAATCCAAATAGCAACGTGACAGTGTGTGCCCTGATGGAGGTACTTTACAGATGGATAAAACAGGCTAGTAATACTTAATGGCATTCTTCTTGAGGATGGGAACTGTGAGAAGTAAGCTCTTTGAAGATTAAAAGCGTCACATAAATGCTAAGTATTCATGTTGGAGAAAATTGGCAAATCCTATTGTAGTAACTAAATCTTCTGCTCTCTGCACACAAGATGTAAAACCTCTGATAGGCATTATGGTGAGGTCTAACAGAACCAAGAAAAGCTTTATCCACAGGGTGAACCACCACTACCAAAAAAAAAAAAACCCAAAGACTAGGTGGGAGGGAAAAAAAAAGCAAACAACTGGATTGAATGCTTCAATTTGAGTATTTTTAAATACCAAAACTGTAAAATTCCTTCCAGCTCTTGGTAAATGTCTTGTTAAGGTTGTAAAGTCTTTAGTGAGCTGCACTGTGGAATTTGAATAGTATCATTTGTGGTACTCTGGTTATGAAAGATTCCTTTAAGAGTAGATTAATTTTTGGTGGGGTTTTTTTTGTTTGTTTGTTTGTTTGTTTGACTGGTTGGGGGTTTTTTAGGGTTTTTTTTTGTTTGTTTTTTTTTGTATGTGTTTTCCCTCAAAATATTCCCAAGTGAATTCCTTTTTTTAGGCAGGACCAGGTGGGTGTGGAGGTTGCCTTATTAGTTGTAGTTGGTACATTTATCTCAATTGTATTTCATAGAATCATAGAATGGGAAGGTTGGAAGGGACCTCAAGGATCATCTAGTTCCAACCCCCTGCCATAGGCAGGGACACCTCCCACTAGTACAGGTCACTCACATCCTCATCCAACCTGGCCTTGAACACCTCCAGGGAGGTGGTGGAGCACAGAAGCACCCAACGTGATCAAAGACCCAGCAGAATTCTCTCTCTGTGGCAGGCTGGATCTGCTTAGTAAGAGAATGTTAAGGATGTTATCATAGAATGGTAAGGTTGGAAGGGACCTCAAGGATCATCCAGTTCCAACCCCCTGCCACAGGCAGGGACACCTCCCACTAGAACAGGTCACTCTCAGCCTCGTCCAACCTGGCCGTGAACACCTCCAGGCAGGGAGCAACCACAACCTCCCTGGGCATTTTGCAGCTTGTTCTTCCTATTTGGGGTTGTTCCCAACCATACTTTATGTTCACTTGCAAATTTCACCTCTTCTAAGCTTTTTAGTAATTGCTTTGGTTCTTGACAACTTCATAACCGCAGCCATTAAGTCACAATAAAGACTAATGAAAAAAGTAATAAAATCTCCATGTATAACTAGGATGAAGATTCCTGGGGGAAATACTGAGCAAGTGATTACAGGGGAGATAATTGTCTGGTTAGAGAATTATATGCCCTGTGAGTTTGATAGTGAACCTGTAAAATTGTCACTTAAAAATCAAAATATTAGAATTATTAAAAGCCAAAGCTGGAGGTCAGGAAGAGCTTGAGGCAGGTGAATTTTGCTTACTTTCCAAAGAATGATCAAGTTGTCTGTTTTATTAAAATTCAGGTTTGGTTATTTTTAGTAAGGGATAAGTGCAGTGTTATGCTGATGGTTGCAAATTATTGCTTGCTCTGTATACTTGAGATCTGCAGGGCTGCTGGTTGGGGTTTGCTTTCTGTTGTGGTTTTATGTTATTAAGGCACTGACACAGGGAGGTGGTTTTCATCCAGTGGTGACATTGGAAATTCAGGTTTTTGTGTGTTTCTAAAGGGTGGTGGACATTTTGGTGCTTAAGGTTCTGAGGGTAAGCACCACTAGATAAATTGTAAAGTACTTCAATCAGATGAGCTCAAACTTTCTTGACCTCTCACCTTAACTGAACTTCTTATCCTCTCTGGTTTTTGCTTCCTGCTTATGCTGTAATTTGTTTCCTGTTTTGATTTTTCAGCATTGTTGATACCCTGTGGTCGTCTGCCTTGATTTGGCTTTGTTTTTGCTAGCCACCTGTAAAGTAGTAGAGTAAATTAATTTATTTTCATGTAGCTGAAGGAAGTCTTTTGAGACCTCAAGATTTTTATCAGCTTTTTGGTGCTGTTCCTGCTGCTGATACTAATGGAAATGATGACTTGCATGTTACTTCTGTGACTCTGGTGTAAGTGGAGGTTGCCAAATCACTGAGAGGTTTTCAGCAGCCACACTGCCTTAATAAGATGAAAGGAAAGAAAACAGATACACACGTTGTTTGTGTCCACTTTGTTGTAATTAAGTTAATTGGCTGTCAGTTTATAGTAGCCATGGCAGATTAACTCCACCTACCCTCAGTTAAGCTACTGGGATTCTGTCCTTTTCACTGATTAAAGCAGCTCTTTGGTAGTAGATTCTAGTACTTCTACAGAGCATCTTAGATAATTTCTCAACCATCTGTCTGATGCAGACCAGAATTTATTTTCATGTTAGGATTTGAGACAGCTAAGGAAAGGGGAGGTTAAGTATCTCTTGCCTGAATGTCTGGGGCAGTATCCCGAGAGTTCAAATGCTGGTTTTATTCCTTTGTCTACTACAGCAGACAGTTGTATGCTTTTGAAAGCTGCATTTTGTGTCTCATTCTGCACCCAGCATTTCAGATTGTTCTGCTGGGATTTGAAGGGTAGGGGAAGCAGCATGGTGAAGGAAGGTACATTTTGTGGCTGCTCTGGCTTTTCTACTAAATAGCAATTTGAAGTGTCAGTACTGTGCTCGCACGTGTCATAGGTAAGGTATATAGTAATTATGTTATATAAGCTGTGATAAATCCATTAAGCCTGAGTAACCACTTCTTTTAACCTTTAGACAGGCTCCCTTCAAAATGAATATTTGTTTCTTACAATGCTGAGCATTCATGTGGGAGCTGCTGCATCTTAAGCAGCAGCAGCGCTCGCTCATAAATTTTGGTCTTGCTTCTCTTCAGTGCATCTGTAGATCTTTAAACTTCTCTGCAAGGGTGTTGGAGAGGGGCCACAGGTTGGAAGATGGCAAGATGACTTACTCTTGGTTGTTGCTTTAGGTGTGAGCTAGTTACCAGTGCCAAGCAGAGGTTGTAGTGCATGGCAGTTCTAGAGTTTTGCCCTTACAGATGGCATCAGGTTGGAAGGGACCCTCAAAAGTCATCTTGTCCAACTCCCCTCCACTCAGCACCTCTAAGCAGACACCTCTAAGTAGATCAGGCTGCCCAGGGTCACATGGAGTCTGACCTTGAATGTCTCTAGAGACAGGACATCAACCACCTCTCTGGGCAACCTGTTCCAGTGTCTCACCACCTTCAATGTGCAGAACTTCTTCCTGATGTCCAACCTAAATCTTCTCTCCTCCAGTTGCAAACCATTGCCCCTTGTCCTATCACTGAAAGCCTTTCTGAGCAGTCCTTACCCAGCCTTCCTGTAGGTCTCCTCCAGATACTGAAATGGAACTCTGAGGTCTCCCTGGAGCTTTCTTTTCTCCAGGCTGAACAGCCCCAATTCTTTCAGCCTGTCTTCATCAAACAAGCAAAAATATCAATATTTGGTGTATCTAGTTCTGCTGCCATATTTTTATGATGACTCTTACTGAATGTCACTAGCAGCCCTGTAACAGCAGAGTAACTTTTGCTGAGGCAAGTATTTGCTTCCCAGCTAGCTGAGTTTTTTGCATGGGTGTTTGTTGTCTAAAGTTGTCCTGTCCTTTTCTGCCCGACCTTTGAAATGACAGAGGCTGTGCTGCACGTTGAACCATACATTACTCACGCTGCATTTTAAAGCTCCAAGATAAAGACAAGGAGGTGGGGGTGGGATTAGTGCTACAGGATGTGGAAAGAAAAAAGAGTTGCTAAAATGAATAGAGAATGTGTCTGCAAAAACTGCCAAACCCTGCTTTAAGGGTTGATTTCCTCCAGCTTAGTTTAGTTTGACTGAATTTAAGGTACATCTAAAGATGTTCCTCTAACAGCATAGAATGTGTAAGCAAAAAGACTTCAGCTGCTTGAAGAGAAACTGCAGTATATAAATGTTGGGGTTATCTACACTCTTTGGGCTACAATCTTTATATAAAATAGTTTTCAAATGAGAGAGTTGTTGATGGAGCACATGTAAATATTAGAGCATTTGAGCACTAGCAGTAAAGGCTTTGGGTAATTAACTTTGGTTTTACCTTGGTTTAGTTCTAATGAGTAACTTCAGCTGTGTTCCCTGCCTTTGTTTTTCAAATGGAACACTAAATCCCGTGGCCACACTGTGGGTATCTAACATCAGGCTTCCACAGAAACCCAGCATATTTTTTTTGAGGCAGATTCCCCGCAGCTCTCTATCATTGACACATTTGGTGAGGATCCCCTATGAAACTGACCTGAATTTCAGATGGGTGGCAAAATAAGGTTTAAGTCTGGAGCTGGCCATCTGGGCTTGCATAGTTTGAGCTTCAGATCCAGTTTGATCCTAAAAGGAGAATTCTAGGATGACTCAGTGGGGTGAAAGCAGAGCAGAAAGTGGTTTCCAGGGCTGAACAGGACTACACCGATCATTACCTGGACAGATGTGGATTTAAAATCCATATAAACATCATTAAGTTTAAGTAACACTATTAAACTAAAAATATCTTCAGCAGTTGGATGAGCTGAGGGTTGGTTACAGTTACTGTGAGCTGAGGTGGCACGGTTTCATTTAAACTTTATTAAACAAGCTGGAGCCTTAGATATTCCCTGGGGAGTTGGATGCAGCACTAATCTTCTGTTAAACTGAAATCTTTAACTTTGTTGGGAAGCATCCAGCCAAAGCAGCACCCAGGAGTTGGCATTAATAAAATTACCAAGACAGAACGATGTAGTCTGTGGCTTCTCCTTTTGTGGAAAAGATCTTTTTTTAGGCAGATAATCTTTTTAAGAACTAGAATACAGTGCCTTAACTACTGAAATTGTGTTGATTTGAGTTAGAAGCTCACAATTAAAAAGTTAACTTCTACAGTGTTGACCCCTAAAGAATGAGAGGTGGGGGGTGTGTGTGTGTGTGAAACTGTGTTGCTTTCTCTGCAATAAAACTGAGTTTGTGGCACCTGTTATTGGTAGGAGTGATGTGCAGATGGTTTTTGCTGCCATCATCTTATTTCGGGAAGTCTAACATGTTGTGGTTTTCACTGTCAGGTTATGAATGCAGCAACAGAGTATCCCATAGTGTGGTGTCTGTCTTGAGCATCTCGTGAAAGCAGCTTGTGAATGGTCTTTTCTTGAGGTGTTTGCAGACAGCTGTCTGCTGAAAGGGTTTGGGAAGGTGGTGCCTTTGGAAAAAGTGAATCAGCTTACTGCAGGAGCTTAAGTCAGTGTAGGAAACAGGGTTGTTAACCACATTTATGGCTGAAAGTGGGATTAAAAATAGCTCCACAGTCATGGAATCACAGACTGGTCTGGGTTAGAAGGAAACTTAGAGATTGTCTAGTTCTAACCCTCTGCCTTGAGCAGGGACACCTCCTGCTAGACTGTGTTGCTCAAGGCCCCATCCAAGCTGGCTGTGGTCTGTGATCCTTGCTGTGTAGGACCTGTGGATTTGAGAGGGGAAAAAAGGTAGCTCTTGGGTATGTGATGTATGATGTGTTCTTATTTTTTATACTACTATACTGATATTGCTTCTAGAAATGGTGCATTCATAATGTAAGGCTTCGTTTTCTTTCTTCTCAACACATCACATTCTACCTCTGTGTTGTATCACTGCTACTCAGCTGTTGGGATTTTGTATTCAAGTATTTTATTTGTCTTCCAGACTGAGAGTAGACATTGCTAATATCTTTGATTTATACTCTGCCCATTTCAGTAGAACTTTCATGTGCCTCCATCTAAATGTATAATGAACTTACTTTTATAAAGCTGTGCAAATGATTTTAAAAGGCCAGCATCAGTCATTTTAATGTGTCCTGGGGAAGGAATGGAATTACTTTTCCTGTAAATCCGTGACCTGTTTTGAAGTTTTTCTGTGAGCATATATTAGTAGTAAGTGGTTTCTAGCACTAGTAACTTGCTTTGGAAATGTAGCATGGGCTGGCAGCATCACTTGTCTGCAATTAAATTATATATTGAGAATCCTTTTTGAAGGTCTTGACAGGACTGGTTGACAAGTCTTCTTCCCAGCCTTCTCCTCACCTTCAGTAGGAGTCAGTCACTTCTGCATTTCCACAAGAGATACATGTGAGGGATTTTCCTGTTCTTCAGCACTGCCAGAAGCTCACACTTGGCAGCAGAAGGTGCTCACGAAACACTGATGACTGCTGCCCGCAATGCTCTTGGGAGCACTCTGCACTCCTGAGATGCAGTTGGGCTGCTCATCACTCTGCTTGCCATCTTCCCTCGTGATCCAGCCTCCTCTGTCCAGCAAGGCTGTGAAGCAGCAGCTCTGCAAGGTTGAATTCATTCACTGCTCTCTGTTACATCAGTTTAGCACACAAAACCCTGTTCTGGGCGGTTCTGCCACCACAGAGGTGATTCGGTTTCAGTGGCTCCTAGAAACCTGTAACTTGTTTGGTGCACTTAGGGGTGTAAGGTGATCCATAAAATATCTCTGGAGTACTCAATATGGCCTACAAATTAATTTCTGTTAATATAGGTATTCTCAGAACGGAATTGTCAGTACAGTTTATGATTGTGAGAGTGCTTGTCCAACTAAAACCACTTTATAGTCCATCCTATTATATATGGTTCACATTTACTGGATAAATAAAATCTTCTATTAAAGCAGTAGCTGGAAGTTTGACATGGCTGAGGGCTGTTGTATTTCTTCTAATTAATCCTAGCAAGCAGGTAGTGCACAAACATAACTCAGCAAGCTGAGAGCTGCTGCTGCAGTGAGCTCAGCAGTCAGGGCAGCTGGAAGGTGACTGGATTGTGAGAACCTCCTCTGCCCAGGGATTTGGGGACCTTGTGGGTGCAGCAGGAATGCAGCACTGAGCCAGAACCAGAAAATGGTAGGGGCTGGAAGGGACCTCTGGAGATTGAGTCCAACCCCCCTGCCAAGGCAGGTTCACCTAGAGCAGGTCACGCAGGAACACATCCAGCTGGGCTTTGAAAGTCTCCAGACTCCACCATCTCTCTGGGTAGTCTGTTCCAGTGCTCCATCACCCTTAAATTAAAGAAGTTCCTTCTCATGTTTAGATGGAACTTCCTATGTTCAGGTTTGTGCCCATTACTCCTTGTTCTGTCTGCTTTAGCAGTCTGAAGGTTTTATTCCTTAACTATGTGGTGGGGAGTTGTGACATTTAAACACGACAGAGGGCAGGTTACAGTATTCTAGCAGCCTTCTTCTGCCATCTAATTAAAGTGTGCTTGTTTTAGTAAAACAAGAGATCTGATGATGATAACTTGAGCATGTCTTAGCCTGATCCATGTTAATTGATAGGACCAGTCCTGTGTGGCTCACACTTTAAAGTTCATTTCTTAGATACTTTGATTTTATTTTTTTGCTGGTCAAAACTACCCAGAATCTATAATGTAACTGTAAAAGAAACATAACCCAGTTTCTGTTTTACACACAGTTAAGTGAAATCATTCATTTGCTTTAATATTAACTAGGATTAAAATTAGGGAAGAATGTTTCCATGTGACTTAAGAAATGATTTTTTTTTTTTTTCCTCTTGGTGAATGAATTAATTGAAATGGAGAAGCTTTAAAGAGCACTGATTTGGCTCTCAAGTGTTCTGTTTTATTTTGGCTGACAAAAAGGCTTTTGGCCATGTCAGTGTTGTTTCTGCCTAGCATGGTATATCAGGGGAAGGAAAATGCCTTGCTATAAATACAGTGGAGCAGCATCATTTCTTCTGGCTCTCAGATGGTAAATAGCTTTTTCTGCTTACCATGGGAACTTCCATGTGATCCAGGTCATGGCCTCTTACTCACTGCAGCTTGACTTTTGACAAAGGGCTTGTTTCGTTCAACCAGCCACTTCACTTTTAAAACACTTTGCTAGAAAGTTGCTTTATGCTTGTAAAACTTGCAATCAGGGACTGCTTTTTAGGAAGCTCATGTGCAAGTATAAATGGGATGCCACCAGGCTTCGCATTTATGGGTTGTGAACAAGTTGAAGCAGGTGTAAGCTGGCAAGCAGAGTGTGCAGGAAAATCTTAGGTGAAGAATTACATTGAGTTGCTGTTAATTCATGCTTCACTCTTATGAGCATGTAAGTGGTGATTAAATATTTGTATTTTTTTTTTAATATGGAGAAAGGTAGGCCAGTTGCTAGATGAAACTTCTTTAGGTGCCCTGTTGGCTGCAGGTCATTTCTTTGCCTTGTGTGCCATGCCACATTGATCAGCTGGCTATCCTACTGTACTTTTGTGTGACAAAAATGGTGACAGAACGTGGTTTGATCCATGTCATCAGCCTGGATCAGCAGGAATAAAGCCATGGGTGGAATTGCTGGGAGAGGAGACAGAGAAACATTGCCTGGTTTCCTGCAATGAAGCCTCCTTCTCTAGGCTTCATCTCACTGTCATCTTCCCCAACCCTTTCCCTCCAGCTCTTTGTCAGTTGTGTTGGTTTAGAAGGAATTACACTACTGCAGTCAGAGAAAAGTTAGGCAGTGAATTGTGTTGATTGATACTCAGTTAAGGTCTGCTTCACCTCCCTTTTTTTTTTGGTAAGATCTCATATTCTAACAGTCAGATTTTCTCACTGTCTAGGTGAAGTCGTGCATTTAATTTCTTCCTGTCTTTTGATGGTAAAGGTAAATGTAAGGATTTGGAGATCCCTTAAGCTATTACATTCCTATGACATCTTTATTCACCAAATCTCTTTTTTTTTTTCTCTTTTCTCCCTTAACACAGTTACAGACATAGAGCTAAAGCGGCTGAAAGATGCTTTCAAGAGAACTTGTGGACTCTCCTATTATATGACTCAACAATGCTTCATCAGGGAAGTTCTTGGTGATGGAGTCCCTCCAAAAGTTGCTGAGGTAATCTGGCTGGTTTTTGGGGGAGGCACATTCAGCTGTGTACAGATACATGAGCTCATTTCATGTCTTTCCCTTTTTTGTACACCATCACAATGTGCATTTTCTGTATGGAGATAATGTTCCAGACCTGTCAGGGATGTGTTGCATGACTGAGCTGCTGATTCCAACCTAACTAATAGCTGGCTTTGAAATGAACCTGAATATCCAGGAGGAAGTAAAAGGTTGGCAAGATGTACCTCTCCATGTGGCCATTACAGCAGGATTGTATTTACTCTGGAGATGAGCTTCTTTTTGCTTTCCCTGAATTGTTTTGGTTTTCTCTTTTACTTTGCTTTTAAAAGCTCAAATTAATCTTTACGAGCTCTTTAAAAGGATTTTCTAGATAATAAATGTACAAATTTTATGTATAATAAATGTACAAATTAACTGAAAAATAGGCAAAATGAAAATATACTCCGTGGGCATGAGTAGTGTATGTTTATGTATGGGTAGTGTATGTCTGGTGTAGGTGATCCTGCTCTGGCAGGAGGGTTGGACTAGATGATCTCTTGAGGTCCCTTCTAGCCCCTAACCTTCTGTGACTCTGTGGTATCTGAAAAGAGTTAGTAGCATCCTGTACCTGTGAGTCTTTATCATTTTCTGTCATGGTGTTACCCCTGCCCTGAGAGAGAAGTTCAAATACTGTTGGCAGAGAAGAATAAGATCAGCCAGACCTTTCAGATGATATCTTCCTCCACATGATTTCTAATCACAGCTGCTATTCCTGGTATCTTGTGGTGCTATTGACCTCACAGGCAGTGTCCAAGTCTCCCAGTTTTATTTAGGTAATGTGAGGAGTGAAGTGTGCATTGCAGAAGGTTTAACACTCTGGCAGGGGGTTACTACTTACTTTTTTTTAAAAAAAAACCAAAACAAAACCTCGATCTTTTCTCCCTTATTTTTTTTTCTGTTTTTCCTAAGTGTTGCTAATGAGGATGATGTCATTTGCCTCTGTAATATAGTTGTCAGTTTCATTTTTATGTGGAGATTCAAGCACTTAACACAGGGAAAACTGCAGTGTGTGTCAGCACCATCAAATCAAAAGGAGGTTTAGGATTTGCCCATAGCTTAAAGCATGTCTTTAGTAGTCACTTCTGTGTCTGATTTGACTGTTCAGACTTTTACATTATGACTTAACCTGTCCTTTGGGATCCCTTTTATGCCAGTATTAAGAATTAAGTGACTGATTTGGATGAAGTAAACTTGTGGTCACAAATAGAGACTCCTACTTTTCAAATGTGTGTGTCCTGCCTACCTTCTGCCTTAAAAATCTGTCCTTAAAGGCACAATTTTGGTGGTGATTGTCTCTCTTAACACTCATTATGGTGATATTGCAGGTTCTGGGTGAAATAAAATTCATGGAAGCATCATAATTGGATTTTGATGTCATCTCATTAAAACTGGCACTCTGACATCTCAACATTCTAGTACCAATTACTGTGTACTTCTAGCATTTATATTATTTTATATATATATATTATAGCAGTAGTCAGATCTATTAGCTTGAGCACTGTAAATCTGGACAGAATTTGGATTTGATTCTGCTTGTACCATGAAGGGATGCTTTGTAATTCCTGGCTTCAGGATGTGGAAAGGCAGGCAAAGTCATTAGGCAGCTTAAAGCCTTGTTTTGAATTTTCAGCCATTCGATCATTAAAATTGATCATTTTGCTCCTCAGATTGCAGGGCTGTCTTGGTATGGTTTGCATAAGAGTTTTTCATAATTGAGTAGTGGTGCCTTCAGGAATTCATGAAATAAAAGCAGAGTTTTACAGCAGGGACATAAACCACTGAGCTGAAGCCAGCAGAGCTGTGGTCAGACAACTTAGACAATTGTCTTGCATGTGAAGCACACNTCCTCTGGACTGGCTCCAACAGGACAGAAATGTTCTGGAAGGATCTCTTGGAAGAATGGGGTTGAAGGGATTAATTAGGTTCAGAGATGTGCTGTTGGCATTGTTTTAGCTGTAGGAAAGCTGGTCAAGTGGTGAGGTGCATGAACACAGCATTTATTTCTAAATCTGAGGGGATGATGTGATTGTTGTGTGCAGATGTGGGCATCTTGGTAGAAAGAATATTGTTCAGAGAGTGTGGAAGAACAAAATGCTGATAATATTTCCAGAAAGTGTTTTTAATACCTTTGTATTTCAGACTGAGGGGAAGAATGTTGAGAAAGGACCTAACTTCAGCCTGTGAGTCATGTAAATGACTAATGAGATTAAACCTTTTCTATATACCTACAGATGAGACAGTTTATACACAGCACTCTGTGATACTTATTAAGTAGTTCAGTGTCAGTGCATTTATTTTTTTTTTCTCTCCAAGTGTGACTAATTGGTTAAGAAGCTGCAGTTCAAGTAATGCAAAGAGAAGAGGGACAGTGCCAACAGAAACATGAAGGACATGGTGAGGGGGCAGCCACAAGAACACAGGCTTCTCAAGTACAGAGAGAAAAGAGGGATCACAAGGATAAAATCAGGAAGGAATCCAGGACATTCTATACTCTAGAGAAAGGAGCCAAAAGAATGCTTTGAGCATCCTTTCCTACTCTTCTAGCAGGCTGACTGGAGTGTAGGGGCACAGGGCTTCAAGGGAACACTGTGTAGACTGAGATTTTTTTTTAACAGAATAGGAACCATTTTGTTACACTCTTCAGTTACCCATGAAACATGACATGTCACACTTAGATTTGATAAAAAAATCTGTCTGTGTACCATATAATTGCATTAAATTGTACATTCTGTGATGTAAATTGCATTAATGCTGTCTGGGTGTAGCTGTTCTAAGTAAAGCTGCAACAGCATGAAGTAATTTGGGAAAACACAAACTTGCATCAAATTGTGATGCTGCCTCTTACTGGCTCTTAAAGTACTTGAACTCAGTGATCTTAAAGGTCTTTTCCAACCCACATGATTCCTTACAGTGAGGGTGGTGAGACACTGGCACAGGTTGCCCAGGGAGGCTGTGGGTGCCCCCTCCCTGGAGGTGTTCAAAGCCAGGTTGGATGAGGCCTGGGGCAACCTGGGCTGGTTCCATGGCAGGGGGTTGGAACTGGGTGATCTTTAAGGTCTCTTCCAACCCAGATCATTCTACGAACTATGAAATTAGTGGAAAGAAGTCAGAAATGGGTATAAATTAACTTTCAGGTGGATGAAGCAAGGAAACAGCTTTATTCTAGCCTGTTTATAAAACAGCTGTTCTTAAAGGCTAAAGGAAAGGTTAAATTGAACAAAATTAAAGTCTAAATGAATGGTCTGAAAGAAAGGTTAAATTGAAGTGATGGAGAATAAAGTGTAAAGAAAAATGATATTAAAATTAGTAAAAGAAACCCTGTGATCCCTTCTGTGTTTATTCATACATACTTTTTGTCCTGGAAGTCCTCTTAATCTCAAATGTAAGAATTCTCTTTTGTGCTCTGGGGGTTTTTGATCAAAACCAGTTATATTAAGACTTTCAGTGTAGTGTTCAGCAGAGCTAACTGCCTATTTTAAAAGAAGTCATAATTCCAATGTAATACAAAGGTAAATTGCTTACATGTGCAGTGTAGCCTTGGAGGCATCTTATGAAATCAGAATGATTAGCCACAGAAAATGTGAAATTCAGATCTCTGCCATGACATTCTCCACGAAGCATGCACGAGCATCGTGGACACAGAGAGCACAAATTTAGTTCTAATAATTTAGCCCCAAGCATTTGTGTATGGATTAAACTTCAGTAATAGAAGAGGCTGGTCTGAGCACCCTGTGGGAAGTTAATGTGTTTGGGGAGTGTTGTGTCTTCTGCTGGGCTGGAACTGCAGGGTCTAGGTGATGTCAGCTGTAGAATTAGATCCCTCCTATCTTAGCTGCCTCATTTACATTTGCTTGCCTTCAGACACCTTTTAATAGTCTTAAGTGATAGCAATGAAAAATGATAGCTTGGTGGGTGGACAAGGAGAGGACTTACTGAAGGTAACAGAATTCTACAGAGGTGAGTGTCTTCAGGGAACCTCTCTGCTTCACTGTTCTGGCTGGGAGCAGCTGGGATAGAGGATTGAACGTTTCAGGATTTTTTTTACGACCTTGTTGCCTGATACTTCTCTGGAGGTCAGCTAGAGGCCATTCTGCAGGTGAATCCTGATTGTCTGCTTCCTGCCAGAGGAGAGCAACAAAGCTGGTGGAGGGTCTGGAGAACAGGTCTCAGGAGGAGCAGCTGAGGAACTGGGATTGTTTAGCCTGGAGAAAAGGAGGCTGAGGGGAGATCTCATCACTCTCTACAACTGCCTAGCAGCAAGAGCCCAGACAAGAATCATAGAATCATAGAATAGTGAGGTTGGAAGAGACCTCAAAGATCATCTAGTTCCAACCCCCTGCCATAGGCAGGGACACCTCCCACTAGCACAGGTCACTCAAGGCCTCGTCCAACCTGGCCTTGAGCACTTCCAGGGAGGGAGCAGCCACAACCTCCTTAGGCAACCTGTGCCAGTGTCTCACCATCCTCACTGCAACTTCCTCCTAATATCCAGTTTCAATTGGCCCTTGTCCTGTCATTGCAAGCCTTTGTCAATAGTCCCTCCCCAGCCTTCCTGGAGGCAAGAAGAAATGGCCTCATGTTGCACCAGGGGAGCTTTATTACAAGAAACCTTTTCACTGAAAGGGTTCTGAAAGAACCCTGCTCAGAGAGGTGGTTAAAAACCCTGTCATTGGAGGTGTTTAAAGGAGGCTTGGAAGTGGTGCTGAGGGACATGGTTGGCACCAAACTTGGTGGAGTTAGAGAATGCTTGGACTTGATGATCCTAAAGGTATTTTGCAACCAAAACAATTCTATGAGTTTATGAAAGGCAGCAGTGGTAGATTTTTCTCCACCTTGCCACTTTCAGTGTGTGAGAAGCAGTTCCAGCAGTAAATCCAGTGTCACCCTTTTGTCATGGGTACTTCCTTTTCTTCATTGCAGCATTCTAACTGTTTCTTTCCTCTTGCTGTTCCTGCTTTTCACCAACTCGGAGACCATGGAAAGGCTCATTTATATGTCCTGGAAGAGAATTCACCTTAGAAGTGTGTTTAGCTGCATGGGAGGTGACTAGCCTGAAAACCACATCAACACAGCCTCAGCAGGAGTTGTTGCTTTTAGTTCTGACATCACTGTTTTTCCTGTTAACTTTTTTTAACTCTCCTGTTTGTTCTTCTAGGTTATCTACTGTTCATTTGGAGGAATATCCAAAGGGCTGCACTTCAATAATTTGATAGTTGGATTAGTTCTACTTACAAGAGGCAGAGAGGAAGAGAAAGCAAAATGTGAGTACCATAACTTACCCCAGGAACAAGAGGATAGAAGCCAATGAGTGTGCAACACACATCTGTAAAGTAAATGAGAGAATCCTCAGACCTTATTTTCAGATGTAACCAGGATGTGCCATTTGCCAATCAATTTAGACATTTTTAGCTGTGTATTTTAAAATCCAGTGCATTTTAGTTTCCTGCACTCCCCCAAAATAAATGTTTGATACATCATGTTGAATGCAAATGTTGGGGTCCTACAGAAAGGTGCTGATCACAGTGTGTGGGCAAAGGAAGGGAGATGGCAGTGATGTTTTTCAAAACAAATGCAAGACTCTGCCTACTGCCTGCTGTTGTTTTGTCTTCCTTTCTTATCTGACTTGATAGTGATTATTTTCCTTTTGATAGGTGGACATTGGTAAAAGAAAAAGGAGATGCTTCCTGACCTTGTTGAACTATCTTGAAATACAATAGGTCCAAGGTTTTAGTCACAGAATCATGGAATTTATTTTGGTTGGGAGAGACCTTGCAGATCTTAAAGTCCAACTGTTAACCCAGCACTCCCAGGTCACCACTAAACTCTGCTCAAAGACCTCAGGGAACTGCTTCAAAGAGTCTAACACAGAGCCACAAAGCTGCTGCAGACAGTGGAACATCTCCCTGTGGGGCCAGGCTGAGGGAGCTGAGGCTTGGAGCTGGGAGCAGAGGAGCCTGAGGACTGCCCTCAGTGCTGTTGATAAAGATGTGCAGGGCACTGTGGGAAGGATGTAGCCAGGCTCTGCTCAGGGCTGTCCAGTGACAGGACAAGGGGCACTGGGGGCAAGCTGGAGCAGAGGAAGTACCATAGGAACATAAGGAAAAACTTTTCCCTGTGAGGGTGACAGTGCCCTGGAGCAGGCTGCTCGGAGAGGCTGTGGAGTCTCTTTCTCTGCAGACATTCAAAACCCACCTGGATGCTTTCCTCTGTATCCTGCCCTAGGTGATCCTGCTCTGGCAGAGGAGCTGGACTTGATGGTCTTTCAAGGTCCCATCCAACCCCACCAGTCTGTGAAACCATGTCCCTCAGTACCACATCTCCACAGCTTTGAAACCCCTCCAAGGATGGGGACTCCTCCACTGCCCTGGGCAGCCTGGGCCAGTCCTTTAGTTGCACAACTTTTTGCATTCTCAGCCTGATGTGTGTTTAATATTTGAAGAATGCAACCACCATAATTGCTGAAACTTTTCTCTCCTTCCTCAGACATTTTCAGTCTCTTTTCTAATGAGTCTGGGAGCTATGTTGTCCGTGAAGAGATGGAGAAGATGCTGCATGTGGTTGATGGGAAAGTCCCAGAGTCGCTCAAGAAATGTTTCTCTGAGGTATTTCAGACAGGTTTTATCCTAATGCATTTACACCAAAATGTGTTTCATTGGGTGCTTTGTTTTTCTCTGACATACACATGGCTCGTGGATATATGGGAACAGATTGGCCTTGTTTAAATTGGGTGAAAGCTCCTAATTTCTTGTGTTGGAATATTGCATCTAATCAGGGTTGGAGTGAGTAGCAGTTTTGTAGATAAATGTAGACATTCTCCATACTTCTTGCCTTGCTGTGCTGGTCTGAAAGATAGCAATTCCCAGGGGTACTCACATTATCAAGTACAGTTAAATACTAATATTGCTAGAGGAATTTTATTCATTAGTGTAGACATTTTGCTGTGATTAGGAAAGAAATCTAGAGCAGACCTGAGAGGGTGAAGAAAACCTGCATCCTGGATTTAAAAATGCCTGCCAGCAGCAATTGCTTCAAAACAAGAGGTTTATGGTATTACTTTTGTCTCACTGTGTCTGCCAGGAGCTACAACCTTTATTTATGCTTTAGGTTGGTTGAGAGATGTATCCTTTATGAAGTTCTTGTCAAACCCAGGCTGTTTAAATATGCAGAGAGACTTCTTTGGCACTGCTGATCCTGGTGAATTGCCAGGGGTTTGTGCTTTGGTTGCTCCGTGTGTTATCAGAGGACCATAGATCAGCAAAATCTAATCATCATTATCCATTCCACTGAGAAACTGATGGGCCAGAAGCTTTGTTTGTGGATATCAGATTACTGAGTTACCTTAGATTTTCTTGTGCTGCATTAAAGATACCTTTGGTTATGGCACTGACTGAGGCAGAGCTGTTGAGTCTGGCAGTGGCACCATGTTGGCCTTGTAGGCAATGATTCCATTCTTCATTCTCGACTGGAATCATCAATCATGTGTATGCTGCAGTCCAGTTTCTGGAGCTGGCCCACTTCAGTATTTCCTATTTATAATTTCCCATCAATATAACTTGGTGAATGATACCCTAAAAGTTAATTGCACACTGTCCCAGTCATCCAGACATACCTGAGGAAGACTTGCAGGAAGAGGAGCATCAATCTGCCCTCACTCTGTTTCCCTGCTCAAGAAAATGCTGGATATTGATTTTTCTTTTAAAATGAAAATAGTGTAATAACCCACTCAGCAGGATTTACTGGCCTCTTAATCACACTAGGTCATTGCTGGAGAGTGAGAAAGTTTAATGTTCCTGCTGTGGGCCTTCCTGCCTGCTGTATGTGGCCCATGGGTTTATGTGTTCAAGGATGGTGTTTATAGGCACTTCTCATTCCTTCAGCATTATTGCATGGATACATCTAGAAACAGGAGCTTTAAAATACAGCTGGTTTTGCCTCAATCTTGTTTCTGAAATACAAACCCCAAATTCAGTGATACCTGTATTGCTCTAGCTGCTCAACTCCCATCGTGGCTCAGCTGTAAACACTGCACAATTCAAATGCTTTTTCTCCCTCCCCTGTCAAAAGCTTTCCTCTCTCTTCTTCTTCCTTGGCCTTTCTCTAATCAATTGTAAAAACAGAGTCTTAGTCAACCATGACACAGCTTTTGCTCCATTTACAGAAACAATGAAAAAAGTGAAGGGGAAGTAGAATGGATCAAACAGCAAGAAAATGGTCCTGTCTCTGTCTCAAACTGCTGGAGAAATTAAAAAAAAGTGAAAGTTGTGACCTGCTTTGTTCTTTGTTAATTTAGCAGTAGAGTTGGGTTTGCTTTTGCTTAAGCAAGTAGTTCTAGAATGGGTTAAATCCTGCAAAGTCCACCTTCTCCTGACTGTCATTCATTCTCCTACCTTTGTGCTGGCTCAGTTATTTCTGTGATGCCTTGATGAAGTGCAATGGGAAACTGATCTAGCTGAGAAGTGAGCCCTTTGCTGTAGCTCCTAATCCTGGGGGTTATTTTTCAGCTAGATCTGTTTTGCTGCATGACTGCACTAATGTGATTGCTGTCACAAAAGAGAAGGGATGAAGGATCAGAAACAGGGTCGGGAAGAGGAAGGTTAGGACCATGCTGTCAGTCAGCAGTGTGGATATATACAGATTAAACTGGTGATGGAGGAGCATTGTAGCATCCTGACTTCCTTGAATTACAGCAGCCTGGAAGGTTTTGATGGTATCTGTAAGTGTTGGGATGCTTCTGCATCTGTTTGTCGGGGAAAAATGTAACACTCTTTGGTCTAGGAAAAGAGACATCAGAAGAGTGATTATCTGGAGGCTGAAATAAGCCATTACAAGTGGAATAGGAGACAAATGTTTTAGCAGTGATGCTGATTAACCATTTGAGCAGCTTGGCAAAGGAAGTGGTGGCTTTTCAATTGTCTACACTTGGCAGCTGCAGGTAGTCCGTGGCCAAATGCAAATTGCTGGAATCTGCAGTGGTGTAATTTAGTGAAGTTTAATGGTCTGTGGTATTAGGCAAGTTCACATAATGATGTGAAACCTCTTCCACTTTGCAGATCCCTGTTGTTACTTCCTTTGGAGAGTAGGATCTCCATCTAAGGGGTTTGTCTACTGCTAAGAGGTTTGCTTTTATTTTAGGTAGTTCGTAGGTCTCATACAAACGAATCTGATGACCCCCAGGGTTTCATGGCCACAGCTTGGAAACCATTCAGCTGAATGGTTTAAAAAGCCTCTCTAGCATTTAAACTCTGTGAATCTATAGGGCTTATGTATTTTTTAACAGATAGGTCCATGAGAGAGCCAGCAAGAGACACTGAGTTGAAGATCCTGTGAATGTCATGTTCACATGCACACTCCAAAGTGGGGTTTGGTCAACAGAGGCAAAAAAATTGACATGCTCCTACAGTGATTAATCTTGCTGTTAGTCACTCACAAATCTCATTTTTGTGTTGTTTGTATACTTGTGCAGCTCTAACAGAATGTTTATGACTTTATAGCACCTGTTATTTGGCACATAAGAGCTCTTATCTATCATAATAAATTGAAATTCATCAAAATAAGCCTTGTTATTTTCAGTTGTAAGTAACCATTTTTCCTCTAATCCCTTTAACCTCAGGTTCAGGATAAAATGGCTTTCCAAAGGCCACGTTGAGTAGGTGGTTGAAATGCAGGGAGCACTGAGGAGTAATTTCCCTCCCAGTGCTGTACTTCAGAGTGAAATGGGAAAACAGGCATGGCTCCAAAGGAGAAAAAAAATTTAGTTTAGTACTTATTTTTATAGGAGATTGTCCCAGTTTGTGTGCATGCAGCTGGATGGTTCCTGTTTACCAGTACTGAGAAAGCAGAGAAAAACAGCTCACATTTTATTTTTCTTGCAGAGTGAAAAGGTGAACTATGAGAAGTTCAGGGTTTGGCTATTGCACAACAAAGATGCTTTCACATTTTCCCGTTGGCTGCTGTCTGGAGGTGTGTATGTGACACTCACTGATGACAGTGACACTCCTACCTTCTACCAGACCCTGGCTGGAGTCACACACTGTAAGTAAACCATGCTGGTTCTTAGGTGCATAGGATAAAGCATTTCAGAGCTCACAAACTGTTGCCTTGCTGTAGTTGTTCATTGAGTCTCACTGATCTGGGATGTGTGCAGTTCTCTTCAGCCAGATAAATTTCTTCATGCTGATTTGTTCTCTGCTCTTTGTGCTGTGGCATGTGAAACACTGTTATGTACAAGGCCACTGTGAGTCATTATTTTTAAGAGATAATGATGCTGAAATTACAACACTTCTTAGAGCAGAAGTACCAAGCTAATTTGAAGAAAAAAAGAAATAAAGAAGAAAAAAAAGGGCAGAATATCTTCTCTGAGGTGTCTTGACTTTAATGCTGGAAGCTGATGAAGGGTCTGGAGAACAGGCCTTGTGAGAAGCAGCTGAGGGAACTGGGGTTGTTTAGCCTGGAGTCAAGGAGGCTGAGGGAAGACCTCATTGCTCTCTACAACTCCCTGAAGGGAGGTTGGAGTGAGGTGGGGATTGGTTTCTCCTTCCTACTAACAGCTGATAGGATGAAGGAAATGGCCTCAAGCTGCCCTAAGATAAGTCTAGATTGGGTAGGAGAAGAAAACCCTTTACTGGAAGGGAATCTCAAACACTGAATCAGGCTGTGCAGGGAAATGATTGAATCCCCATCCCTGGAGGTGTTTAACAGAGGCAGAGATGCTGAGGGATGTGATTTAGCACCAGACTTGGCAGAGCTAGAGAACGGTTGGATTTGATGATCTTGACGGACTTTTCCATCCAAAGCAATTCTGTGATTCTATATTTGGTCTTTCAGACATAGTGAATTGTGAAAATCTTGAGACAGTTCTGAGAATACTGCTCATTTCAGAAAGAAGTGTTGCCTCTCAGCTGGCTTTCTGCAGGAAAAATAAAGTAGTCATACAACCATTAAGGTTGAAAAAGGCCTTTAAGATCATCAGGTCCAGTAGTCAGGGAACTACATGAACTAGAGAAAAGTCTCCTTCAGGATTTGCACTAAGGAATCATCTCCCAAGAACAAGCACTTCCTTGTGTCTGTACTAATGTAACAGGAGGAGCAGCTGTTTCATAAAGCAAATGTCAAAACAAAAGGCTGATCAGTGACACTTGATGTGGAGGTCTAATGGAAGCATACATGACAGCACAGCACCTACAGGCCTTTCTCCTGGAGAGAAGGGTGTTTGCTCTTGAGATGTTGGTGACTGGAGCAATCTGGTGGTGGTTTATGGGCCCTCATGGGTTTTCTTTGTTGGTGTCAGTGTGGCATTGAATCTCTTTAATGGGTTGCTTGAATAAAGCAACATTCAGGTTTTAAATTGTAGAATCATAGAATGGGAAGGTTGGAAGGGACCTCAAGGATCATCCAGTTCCAACCCCCTGCCATAGGCAGGGACACCTCCCACTAGCACAGGTCACTCAAGGCCTCCTCCAACCTGGCCTTGAACACCTCCAGGGAGGGAGCAGCCACAACCTCCCTGGGCAACCTGTGCCAGTGTCTCACCACCCTCACTGCAAACAACTTCCTCCTAACATCCACTTTCAATCTCCCCTCTGCCACTTCAAACCCATTGCCCCTTGTCCTGGCATTGCAAGACCTTGTCAATAGTCCCTCCCCAGCCTTCCTGTAGCCCCCTTCAGATCCTGGAAGGCTACTCTAAGGTCTCCTGGAAGCCTTCTCTTCTCCAGGCTGCAGAGCCCCAACTCTCTCAGCCTGTCCTCACAGCAGAGCTGCTGCAGCCCTCTCAGCATCTTGGTGGCCTCCTCTGGACCCGCTCCAACACTTCCATGTCCTTCCTGTGCTGGGGGCTCCAGAACTGCACACAGGACTGCAGCTGGGGTCTGAGGAGAGCAGAGCAAAGGGGCAGAATCCCCTCCCTTGCCCTGCTGCCCACACTGCTCTTGCTGCAGCCCAGCACTCAGTTGCTGTATGATCCTTCTGCAGGATAGGAGCATTATGAGCAAACATGAGCATTAAAATTCTGACCATCTGAAATTACAGAATGGAAATTTGTAGACAGGTAATTTTTTAGCATTACATAAGAGACTGCACAAGACCACTGAATACTCTGAGGTCTAATGGACAAGGTAGAGAAAGAGGTTTGCTTAAAAAAAAAATCCACAGAGCTCTTTGAATTTTCTAGACATCAGCCCTAGAAAAAAAGAAATCTCTCAAGCTGTGTCAAATTGAGATCTGCCATAGCTCCAACCTTGTCAAGTCTCCTTTGCCCCAAGTCTTCAAAGAAAGCTTTACCCCAGGCCTTTGGATGTTACCTCAGAGCTCACTTTGATTATTTTTTTTTTTTCATGCTTTGAAATTGAAAGTTTTCTGAACAGTTTTTCCTGTGCTTTTGCAGAAATGTTAATTTATACTAAACCTGTGAGGTTTCTAATTAAAATCTATTAGATTTTAATAGCTCTTAATATTTAGTTTTTTTCTTTAGTACTTAGTGGTGGTGTTCTGGTGTTGATAAACCTGTCACCAGAATGTGTCAGACTAAGTATCTGCAGGCTCTGTATGCTTCACCAGCTCCTGACAGTTAATTTTATCTAGAGGGCCAAATGTAAGTTTTACTCTGTTGCTGTTGTTGTCATTTTCCAGCTAAATATTACAATAAGAAAAACCTCAATGAATTGTGCTGTGTTACACTGTCTGCAGCCCAGTGTCTTTCAGATGGCAGATGTGGAGAGCTGACAGGAATTGAAGATAAGAGGAATCATAGAATTGGTTCAGTTGGAAAAGACCTCTAAGGTCATCGAGTCCAACCATCAGCCCAACACCACCATGCCCCAAGTGCCATAGAATCATAGAATGGGAAGGTTGGAAGGGAGCTCAAGGATCATCCAGTTCCAACCCCCTGCCATAGGCAGGGACATCTCCCACTAGTACAGGTCACTCAAGGCCTCATCCAGCCTGGCCTGGAACACCTCCAGGCTGGGAGCAGCCACAACCTCCCTGGGCAACCTGTGCCAGTGTCTCACCACCCTCACTGTAAAGAACTTCCTCCTAACATCCACTTTCAATCTCTTCTCTGCCACTTCAAACCNCCTCTAGCAAGTGACTGTGCCACACAGCTTGGTGCCATCTGCACACTTGTGAGGGTGCATTGATTCCTCTGTCCATGGCACTGACAAAGATGTTAAACAGCACTGGTCCCAGCAGTGTCCATACACTTCCTGAACACCTCCAGGGATGGTGACTCCACCACTTCCCTGGGCACCCTGACCACTCTTGCAGCAAAGAAATTCCTAATCTCCAACCTAACCCTCCCCTGGCACAGTTTCAGGCCATTTCTTCTCCTTCTATCACCTGATACTAGGGAGAAGAAACCAACCCCACCTCACTCCAGCTGCCTTCAGGGAGTTGTAGAGAGCAGTGAGGTCTCCTCTCAGCCTCCTCCTCCCACACTGAACAGGCAAGATGAGCTGGTGAGCTAACCAGTCCCCCCAGGTCTGCAGAAATACTTTCTTTACAGTGATGCTTACCCATGAGATGTGAGGCAGTACAGGGATTTGCTCCAGTGGATGCAAAAATAAGGAAAATGGAAATGCTTGAAGTGTTTGCAGTAAAGGATGAATTCATGGAGCCTTGGGGCTGGTTTGTGTTTTAACTTAAATAATCACAGTCTAGTCAGATCAATCTAAAGAATGAGAATTGTAGCACAGAAATGCTCTCAGCACAGCTGAATGTGTAAAACAGCACCAGCTGTTGTGACAGTTCCTTTCCTCTCGAGGAAGGCTTGGCTTTTGATTCTTTTACCTGGGAGAATGGTGGCCTTCTGGGAGAGCAAAGAACTGAAATAATGCTTAGTAAGCCTCGGTGAGCACTGTGAGCAGAGCACAGGGAGAGGCTGAAAGGTTTAACAGTTTGGT
Source organism: Ramphastos sulfuratus (assembly GCA_013399055.1). NCBI lineage: Eukaryota > Metazoa > Chordata > Aves > Piciformes > Ramphastidae > Ramphastos > Ramphastos sulfuratus. Next base: position 211,744 of record WBNM01008863.1, on the reverse strand, counting down.
GCCCTGGTTTGTGAGCCCAGGGCAGCTGCTCCTCACCTGGCTGAGTCCCCGCATGCCCTCTCCTGGCTCCAGCTCCAGACCCTCCTGCAGATCCTTACCTCCCCTCACCTTCTGCCATTAAACATCCCGAGTAAGGTGTCAGAGATGTGCCAAATGGCAGTGGTACAAAGAGTGAGCAGTATGAGCATTGATTCACAAACAGACGGCAACCATTTTATTGCAGGGCATCAGTGACTCCAGTGAAATCTGCTTAATGAGCCAAGCTATCAGGGAAACAAAGGCATTCCAGCTTTTCATTGGTAAATAACATTTGTTTTGCTGTGCAGATGACTTTAATTGTATTCCTCAGCATGTAATTAGAACTGAAATTTGACAGGAAGTTGCACACACTTGCTGCTTTTAATCAAATTTTGTTCCTTTTTTTTTTTTTTGTTTCACTGACATCCTACATATGGAGCATTCTGTTCAAAAGCTACCAAAACAACTTCAGTTTCCCTTGGACTTTTTGCTCCCCAAAAGCCCCAATTGCAGGGCTATGAGCCTCTCCTACACCTGAGAGCTGACCAACCTGCACTAGTTAGATTTTATCTGTCTCCTGGTCTGATCCAGCTACTTTGGAATTTTTCTTTTCCCCAACATTTTGTCTTATGGAATCATTAAGAAATGATCTCTAAGATAGCTCAAGTCCACCTATCAACCTAACACCTCCATCACCTTCTCAAGCCATCATGTTGAATAGCACAGTAGTGGAGCATGTAAATAAACAGCAAATCATGCCAGAGCAGTGTGGGCAGCAGCTCAAGGGAAGTGATCCTGCCCCTCTGCTCCCCACTGGTGAGACCCCACCTGGAGTACTGTGTCCAGTTCTGGAGCCCCTATTACAAGAGGGCTATGGAAGTGCTGGAAGTTGTCCAGAGAAGGGCCACAAGGATGAGCAGAGGGCTGGAGCTGCTCTGCTGTGAGGAGAGACTGAGGCAGTTGGGACTGTGCAGTCTGGAGAGAAGAAGGCTCCCAGGTGACCTTCTTGTGACCTTTCACTATCTTAAGAGACCTCCGAGAAAGCTGGGGAGGGACTCTTTAGGCTGTCAGGTAGTGATAGGACTGGGGGGAATGGAACCAAGCTGGAAATGGGGAGATTCAGACTGGATGTTAGGAAGAAGTTGTTCAGCATGAGGGTAGTGAGAACCTGGCAGGGGTTGCCCAGGGAGGTGGTGGAAGCCTGATCTCTGGAGGTGTTTAAGGCCAGGCTGGATGAGGCTGTGGCCAGCCTGATCTAGTGTGAGGTGTCCCTGGGCATGGCAGGGGGTTGGAACTGGATGCTCCTTGTGGTCCCTTCCAACCCTGAGTGATTCTATGATTCCTTGGTTTCAGACAGACTCTGCTCTCCTTCCTTTTTACCACTCAGTATAAATGCAGCTACCTTCCATTTCTTGCCCTTTTTGTCCAAGCAGAATGAGCCCAGTTCAGGGCTGTTTCAGACCAGGTGCTCCCTCCTCTGTTCTGCCTCAGCCCTGGTGTCAGACTGACTCCAGGTGGCACCTCATTGATTTCCTTCGTTTGGGTGGCAGCATTTCTGGTTCCTTTATCCTGACTGAGTCCTTTTGGCATGTCTCAGTGTCACGTGATGGGCTGTAACTCAGGGGTTCAGCCCTTTTCCATGGGGAGAACACTTCAATTTATCAGAGGGGTTACTGGTTTCAAACTGACAGACCGTGTAATCTGTACTTCTTTGTTATCTGCTTCTTGTGTCACTGAGTTCTCATTAAATGGCATCCTAATTCTCCTTTGAATTGAAGAGACTCTCTTCTGTCATCAGGAAAGCTCATCAAAATGCTCCTGCTTTTCCTGACAGCTCTACCATACTGGAATGCAGCAAGACAGTGTGTAATCAGTACAGTAATTGCATTTTAGAGCATACAGCTATCACTAATTTAACATAATAAATGAGAGAGGCCCTGGATAACCAGACAGCATGACTGAGATGGAAGAGGGAGTTTTTGAAACAGTATAAAACTGAAACTGGATTTTGTGGAGGTAAATTCTGCTAGGGATGGGTTTAGAAACCTGTAAGGCATCGGTGGTGAGGCGAAGATGTGAGTCTGTAAAAGTGAAGTGATCACTCAGCTTTGCTCATGTTAAAAGGCTGGCTGGATGTTACAGGCATGCTCTGTAGCTTGCCCACTTCAGTGGTGGTGCCCACTCTTGAAACACCATCTCTTAATGTGTGTGGAAGGCCACTAGTAGACAACTTCTAGAGACTTAGGATTTATTAAAGGTGCCTTTAAGAGCCTATTTCGTTCGGTGTTGTTTTCTTCCAAGTGTGTGAACACTTGTGCTTTGGGATGTTTACTCCCTCTTCTTGCATGGCTTGTCATCATTTTAAAGGTAGATGCACAATATTCTGCTAGATAAATGCCTGGGTAGTTGTGCCTGACGCTCAGAAGGATCTTGCTTCAAGTTCTAACATTCCCTTCTCTGTGTCCGTTTTTCAGTTAGGAAAAAATAAAGGCGGTGAGAGAATTACAGCAGCCCAGGCCAGTAAGAAAAAGCCTCAGTGTCACTTAATCTGCATCTTGCCACTCTGTTATCCTCTTAGTTCCTAGGCTATTTTGTGTCTTGCAAAGCAGCTCTCTCTGCCCAGGTCCCAGAGTCTTCAGTGTCTTAATTTGAAGGTGACAAACAAGTGTGTTTAGTCAGGAGCAGAGCGGTGTTCAGTCAGCCTCTGCTTCTGCCTCCGCCGCCGCGTGATGAAGAGCTCTCTCTGCACCTGGGGACTGGGTTTTGCCTACAGGAGATGATGGTAAACAGTAAAAGACAGCAAGTTGCAGTTAAAATGTTGGGAATATGGTATGCTTCTACTGCTGTGAACCAGACAGGATTGTGCCAATAGGTGGGTAAAAATTCAGCTGTCCAAATGTGTTGACGTGCTTGGTTAATGCTGGCGGTGTAAAGAATGGTAATAAGTGGTGCCTGGAAGGGAAATGTGGCTTTGCTTTTTTCTCTGAGAAGGTTATTCATGGCTTGCTACATCTCTAATATTTCAGAAGGGCACACATTGCCTGGAAATGGCATTAGAATGAAAGATGCTTGGGGTTTTTTGCAAGTTTTTATCACTGTCCTGCAACCTGAGTGTCCATCACAGGGTGGCAGGTTTGGAATTAACTCATTCTCAGGAGATTTAGTTTCCCAGATGATTATTTTTACTACAAATATTTACCTGCTCCTCCTTTTACAGACTGTAGCTAGAGATGTACTTGACATTATCACTCTTCTGATTATATTTGTCCAATTCTTGGAGAATTGGGCTAATAAACATGGTTTATAATTTCACAGATCTGGAAGTTTGTCATTATTTGATGGACAGGTGATGAGGGAGACATAAAGTGGCTTATGGTAGTAAATTGGTAGTGTAAGGTTTAATTCCACAGGTGCATAACAGCTCCTTGTGACCACAAATAATCATTTTATTTAAAAGCTACCAGAACAACTAGACCTTAGCTCCCCCCTCAAAAACAAAACAGTTTCAGGAATGTGAGTCTCTCCTACACCTGTGTACTGACCAACTAACACTAGCTGAATTTTGTCCAATAAATAATGCATTTAATTGTCAAAAATCATTATTATTTTGCTTAGGAAGCCTGTCTGCTGTTTTGGACTGTATTGTATCTAGAAGAGAAATTTTAAGGAATCTTAATGTATTTAAAAATTGAATTACTTGAGTGAAAGTTCCTTCTCTGATCTCCTTCTCTGGAGATATTCAAAACCTGCCTGGATGTGTTCCTGTGTGGTCTGGTATAGATGATCCTGCTCTGGCAGAGGGGTTGGACTGGATGAGCTTTGGAGGTCCCTTCCAGCCCCTGAGATTCTGTGAAAGCTCAATAATTTGGACAGACATTAAGGGGGTGGGGGGAAGTATACTTTGAAAAGTTGAAATCCTTTATCTGTGTAAAGTCTCTTTAGAATGTGGCTGCTTTTTTTTTTTTTATAAATGCATAGATTCACAGGTTGGAAGGGACCTTTGAAGATGATCTAGTTCCAACCACCCTGCCATGGACAGGGACACCTTCTCCATCCACATTAGTATGTTTAGATAACTGCATTCTGATTTTTTTTTTTTTATCATGCTTCAGTTAAACTTCACTAACAAATCTGATCTCTATGGCATAAATAGCAAGAGATTTCCTTTGGTTTACATTGCTGGTGGAATAGATGGTGCATGACATATCCTGTTGCTGGTTTACAAGATTGTGTGAAAAAAAAACCCAAAAAAACCCCAAACAAACAAACAAACAAACAACCCAAACCCCAATCACTCTGGAGCAATGAAATTACATAACAGCTGGCTATTCAGCTGCAGAGTTCAACTTTCATGTGTGCTGTAATCCAATAAATCTTCCTGTGTTTTAGGTAAGTGAAACTATTGCAGCAGGCTGCAATTCACTGTTAAAAATAAATACTATTTTGCCACATCTTTAATGGCATTCAGCCTAGATTTCCAAAGTCCAGTCAGTACAAAGAATGTTGTTTACTACTTTTTGCTGCTTAGCCCCCTTGGGGGTTTGCTATCTAAAGTGTTTGGCTCTTCTCTACAAAGTCAACACATTGGACCTACCTTGGTTGTAGTATCAGTGTAGCACTTATGCTAACACTTACCAGCTATTCCTCTGTAGATTGTTATTTGAAAATCCTTTATCTTTCAGATGACTCTGTAATTTCCCCCAGTGCTTGGTAGAAATGCAGATAAAATGTTTTTTGATAACCTTCTCTTTGCTTAGATGAAAATAACAAAGCACTGAAGTTAGCACTGTAGAAACTGAAGTGCAGGTGGAAGGATGGAGCACAGCTAGCTGCTGCTAGAGATATTGGGGAACTGGTTTGATTTGTCAGATCTGTGTCCAGCTCTGGGGCCCCCAGCACAGGAAGGACAAAAATTATCAGGGGTCTGGAGCACCTTTCCTGTGAAGGCAGGCTGAAAGAATTGGGGCTGTTCAGCCTGCAAAAGAGAAGGCTCCAGGGAGACCTTAGGAGCTACGTTTTAATATCTGAAGGGGACCTACAGGAACGTTGGGGAGTGGCTGTTTAGAAAGGGATAGTGATAGGGCAAGGGGCAATGGTTTGGAACTGGAGCAGGGGAGATTTAGGTTGGACATCAGGATTAAGTTCTGCACCATAAGGGTGGTGAAATACTGGAACAGGTTGCCCAGGATGTGGTTTAGGTCCCTTCTCTGGAGACATTCAAGCCCAGACTTGACTCTGGGCAGCCTGATCTAGTTGGAGAGGTCCCTGCTGACCGCAGAGGGGTTGGACAAGATGACCTTTGAGGGTCCCTTCCAACCCAACGCAACGTGGGAAGCTTTCAGTTCTGAATTGCTGAAGATAAATAATGCACCTTCCAGCACAAGCAGGGTTCTGCAGATCTGCTCTTCAGTACAGACAGCATCAGCTTCCATCTGCTTTATGAGTGGTGGTAGTGTGGCAGTGTTTCAAGAGCGCAGTGCAACCAGCACATTTGTTATTCTGCCTAGTCACAAAGGTAGATTGCAAGGAAACAAAGTGATTTACATGCTCATGCTCCAGAGAATTAGCATAATGCTTTTGTGTTTGCTAAGGAGAGCAGGGATGTGTCTGTGCAGTTCTACATGGCACTGCAGACTTACCCTCTGTGTGCAGTTGTGTAGGCAGGATAACAGCACTGTGATTCTCTCCAGGTACTTAAGGTTCTGGCTCATAAAGTGACTTTTACCTTTCAGCTGTTATTTTAGTTTTTGTTTATTTCTGTTCTTGAAACTCCATGGATACAGATTGTTGTCTTACCTGCAGAGTGCTGGGATCTCAATCATAGAATCATAGAATGCTTAAGGTTGGCAAAGACTTAAGATCATCAGGTCCAACCTAACACCTCCATGACCACTAGAAGGGTGTCTAACACTAGGACAAGGGGGAATGGTTTGAAGCAGAGGGAGAGTATATTTAGACTGGATCTTAGGAAGCAATTCTTCAGTATGAGGATGGTGAGACTCTGAAATAGATTGCCCAGTGAGGTTGTGGATGGCTCATCCCTGGAACCATTCCAGGTCAGGTTGTTTGGGGCTCTGAGCAATCTGATTATCTGGTTGAAGGTGTCCTGGTGTCCCTGCTTACTGCAGGGGGTTTGGACTAGATGACCTCTAAAGATCTCTTCTGACCCAAATCAGTTTGTGATTACAACACAACCAAGAGCTAGGAGAAGGTAAGCCAGGTAAGGGAATTGATCTAGCTGGGAAGGAGGGGAAGAAGAGAAAGGAAATGAGTTTATTGTTTTCTCCTGGATCAGTTCTCTTACCTCACTTACTACTTAAGTGCACAATAGCTGATGCTGATGCAAGTGAGGATGCTGCAGCATGTGCCTGGGGTTAAGGGGGAAGGTAAACTTTCTCTGGTCAGCCTGGAGTTAGGTTAGCTTAATGTGACCTTAGAGCTGCAGCTTTGGTGTGAAGAGAAAGGAAATGTTTCCTCATGAGAACAGTCAGACATGGGAATCATCTGCCAAGGGAAGCAGTAGGTCCTCAACACCAGTCACTTCTGAGACTCAGTTTGTCTGGGTGCTGGGCCAGCTCACTTCAACTCCAACCTGATCTAGTTGAGGATGCCCCTGCTTACTGTAGAGAGGTTGGACTTTTGGAGGTCCCTTCCAACCCAGACCTTTCTATGATTCTATGAAACTCCACTATCACCTAGAAAGGCTGAACCAGATGATCTTGGGGTCTCTCCCGAGCTGGCATTCTGTGGTGTGGGTGTTGTGGCCTTTCCAGAGTTTGTCTTGAGCATACCAAGATAGAGGGAGACATCTTTGCACTGATACCACTTTCTAGTTAGTCTCTCTAAATACATTTTAGGGGAAGATACAGACCCCTTCCACTCCTCTAACTCTGCCCCTTCCACTCCTCTAACTCTGCCCCTTCCACTCCTCTAACTCTGCCCCTTCCACTCCTCTAACTCTGCCCCAGACATTAATCTTCTGTTACAATTTTCCTGCACTTGCTGCTGCTGCAGCTTTTGATGCATTCTTGTGCCTGTTACAACCAGTTGACACTTACTGTAGGTACCTAAGTTGTTACTACAATGAAATTACAATTCTCATCAAAGTACTCCTCCTAATGACAGAAATAGAAAAAGAAACTCATAGC